>JAAXOA010001785.1:0-14894 GCA_036561885.1 Salina celebensis
CCAGCTGGCAATGTTGGCATTATTAATAATGAACTAAAAATTAACTATTTTAATGGGGTTCTTGGCGATACTGTAAATTTACTTGTAGGGATAAAAGAATTTGTTTTGAAATAAACTTCCGGGCTTGAACTTGAAGTTTGACAGTGTTTTCAGTTCATTTGTACACGTCTTTATTTAGGTTGTCTACCTGATATTAATTATTTCATGATTGCTAACCCATTGCTTTGGCTTTGAAAAAAAAATTATAATCTCCTAAACCTTTTAAAGCATCAGTTGTATTGTGCGGTTCAGTCGAAAAAACAGGATTATTTGATCATTAGTTATAATGTTGCTGTAGGAAATCATTGTACAATCATAGTTGTTATTAGGCATTATCCATTACCTGATACAAAATTTTTCCAAATTGTCATCGTTATGTACATTTCATGCATAGTTTTCTTATTTTGCTATTGCTGGCTGTTCTGTATAATTACTTTAAATGTTTCAGTTGTAATGGATGGGTTTTTATCTCAGTCAACATTAAGTCATAATATGAAATGTACCATCCATAATGAACGGCGTACAACTATTCAATTGTAAAATAAAAGCTTTGAGTTATTCTTTAACTATGTAAAAACAATCTAAACTGAGCTCAATTACATAGTGAACATAATTCCAACAAAAGAAAACAACTTTCCACCAATATTAGAACTGTAAAGGTATGCGACACAATTTATATCAATTAGTTTGGCCTTATTGTAGATTTATTTTGAAAATTGCTGATCGCATCAATTTCTTGCTTCGGTAGTTAGACTTATCACGCAGAATTTTATAATAAAGCTATTATGAATATATGATATGTACAAACGTGTGCTTTGGACTTCTAATTGCGGTCAAATTGACGCTATGTATTTCTGTAAACATTTTTATAACTCATACGCAGTTGTATATACAAGTAAACTCGAATAGTGTTCCAAGAATTATTGTCTGATCTTATCATACTTTGAATCATTAGTTGAAAGTGGTTCCATGCAAGAACTATTGGAATAATATTAACGGTTTTCTTTGTACTCAGTTTTCTTTGAACCCTTATAAATGCCCTCGTTGCAAACATACAAAGCCTTTGGTATCAACGAAGTCTTCAACAAATGGCAAATCCTACCCTGTACTATTTTATGGGACCGTTCACATAAAATTTGGTATTATTCTAAACACCCCAGGAGAACCGCTTTCGTAGCAATCGCATCAAAACTCTTTATTCAAACGGGAACACTTTGTAGCCTGTATTTCTGCCAGAAATACTACAATGTTCTGTTTAAAACAGAACAGATTTGTGTATCTTTAGGATTGGCATGTATCATATTGATAGCAATAAGCGCAGAATGCATTTCACTAATTTATGGAAATAACATCCTGAATTGCGCCAACATCCGATATCGATTAGAAGAGAAATGGCAGCGAATCTCCTCGTCAAGAAACTCAACAAAAAAGTTCCACGACGATTTCGAAGCAATTGCTGTTCTTGGGTTTTATCTTGAAACAACATTTTTAAGTATTCTCATATTGGGTTATTTAGTGCACCAGAATTTGGATCCATTTTTCGTGATACTAACAGGAATTGCATTCGAGCTGAAGGCGTTTCCTGCTTTGCAGAGTTTTTTCATTTCCTGGAGCCAAAACGGAAAAGTTGTACACTTCCTGATTGGGGCAGTATTCAGTCGCATTGTCCTTGCAAATGGGATTACGTTTCTAATGGCGTGGCTAACAGGAGGAATCGCGTTTTAATCGCGTGGAGACGATCTTACTTAGGGCCAAACTAACAATGTCGACACTTATGGCTCGGAAACAATTATTGATTGACAGGAATATATTATTTGACGCGGAGAAAGTTTCTTCGGCTTCGTGGTTTTCAACTGGTGGTGTGTTTCTTGAAATTTGCGTTGTTGTAACGCACATTGCAGTAGTCGTTAGTGAATTTGAGGTTGCATTGTCAGCGTTGTTTGTGGGCTTGGCAATGTTTGGGATGCTATTTGTAGGAATTACGATTTGTAGCAGTATTACCGAAAAATCCATTCGTATGACTGAGCATTGGATTAAACAGGCTGGTCTACAAAGACACAAGCTTCTAGATAAGATGGTGAAAAGTTGTAAGCCATTAACAGTTCCAGCTGGCAATGTTGGCATTATAAATAATGAACTTAAAATTAACTATTTTAATGGGGTTCTTGGCGATACTGTAAATCTGCTAGTAGGGATAAAAGAATTTGTTTTGAAATAAACTTCTGGAGTTGAAGTGTTTTCAGTTGCAATGAACACGTCTTTACTTAGCTTATTTACTTGATATTAAATATTTCGTGATTGCTAACCAATTGCTTTGTCTTTGAAAAAACAAAATTATTGTTCCTTAAACCTTCTAAAACATCATTTGTTTTAGGGTTCAGTCGAAAAAAGAAGGATTATTTGAAATCATTAGTTTTAATGTTGTTGTAGGAAATCATCGTACAATCATAGTTATTTAGGCATTATCCAATTCATAATACAAAATGCTTCTGAATTGTCATTGTTATGTACATTTCATGCATAGTTTTGTCACTAAATAAAAGAAATTTGACGGACATCGCTAAACGTAGCGTATTTATGTGGCATGTGCCTTCCATTATAAGACAGTTTTTCATGTGTACCCATTATTCATTATTAATTCGAATTCTTGGAGTTTTTCGGTAGTTTGTTGAACATGTGCTATAACTATAGTATATAGTTGCTTACGGCAGTAGGTGCGTTCACTCTTGACGGAATAATGCCTTCTCCTTTAACATATTTTGCATTTGGTGTCAACCAGCGCCTAAATAAACTTCAAATTCTACCATGTCCTCTACTGTGGGATGGAGTTTCCCGTAAATGGTTCATTGACAAGCATTTTAAAAGAAACTTCTTCATGATCATTTGTATAAAAATATTGTTTCAAATATCCTGCATCTTTTTGGTCTATCTTTGTGCAAAATTTCGCGGAATTTTATTTAAAACGGAACAACTCTTTATATGCGTACTAGCAACGTTTATGATCTTCATGTCATGGACAACCGACTTTCTTCTGGACAAATACGGAGAGTTATGGGCGATAACTGCAAATTGGCGATATCGATTAGAACATTCTTCTGCTAGATATTCTCTAGAAGAAAACTTAACACAGTGTAAACGGCGGAAGCACCTGCTACAAGATCACCAAGGAACTATTGCCATATTATTTACAGTTGCGGGGTCAGTATTGGCTGTGCTAATAATGTTGCAGTGTGTTATTTGGGAATGGGACCCATTATATGTGTTCTACAAAGGAATTACCGTGTATACAACAAAATACCCGAAGATAACATCATTCATATTTATATGGCTTAAGTACGGAAAACCTGTGAATTTTGTTTTTCTTGTGATTTCCGCCCATTTACTAATAGTTCCTGGAAGAACTGGAGTTTTATTGGGATTAACAGGCTGCCATGCATTTATGCGGGTTCAGAAAATATTGCTGCGAAGGACATTGAGCAATGTGGCTTTGCTACTGTATAGACAGTTAACAATTGACAGGAATATTTTGTATGTTTCTGAAAAAGCTGCGATTGCTTCTTTTCTTGGTTTACTTGGGGGATTATTACAACTGGGGATGATTGCAGCAAATATTGGGGTCATGATGAAAAGTGTACCGATATCACTAGCGGGTATTTGTTTGTCTGTGATTATGTTTTTAACATTGTTTATAATGATTACAATATGCAGTGGGGTTAACGATGATTCTATAAAAACGGCCGAGATATGGATGGAACAGGCGGGGAAGAGAAAAGACAGGCAACATGCAGTCAGATTGGTGAAAACCTGCATACCATTAGCGATTCCAGCGGGTAGTGTGGGAATTGTTAACAAGGAATTGAAAATCAATTATTTCGCGGCAATATTGGTAAATACGGTTAACATTCTCATTGGCCTAAATGGGTTCGTTTAGAGCTTCTGAAACGTGATATGTGCAAACTGAAACTGGATATTAATTCTCCGTCCATCTAGTGTACAAGTGTGAATCAATACTTCACAGGATCTCATTTTACGAACTAACATCATAAATATACTTTTAATTGAAAGCATTAGCACAATATTAACACTGGTTAACTTACATTGTGAAATAAATCAGTCGACACAAATTTTCAAATATTAGGAATTTCAAAGAGTAACGATATTATTCCACAATATCTAGAAATTTTGATAGTGGTGTAGTTTTAATTTAAGTTACGCAACGAAATTAATTCCGTTGTGATGAGCTTGTTGGCATATTTCAAATGGCTGAAGAACTACTCTGTCATGTTCAATCACCATGGGAAAAACTTCATTTAAAAAGCCCTGACACATCCGAATTCCGAATACTCATTTGTATCCAAGGTTTTGAAAGTTCCACTACTCATATGTATTTCTCTTACCAAATAATAGTCAAATAATAATTAGTCAAATTCGTAATATAACAAAGTACTACTTTCTCATTTTGCTTACTCTTCAGTAAACTACTTTTCTTTCACAAGTTTCCGGATTAAAGTTTCCCGACTGTTTTATATACCTTTTTGTGTATTTCAACACCGCCAACTGGCTCCAAAATGGCCTTCTCCTTTTTGGAGTTCTGGATGACCTTGACGTCTACGGACAATTGAAGCTTTCTTTTTACATTATCCCATTCGACTTTTACTATTCCGCTGATATAATCCTATTCCGTAAAAATTGCGTCGCGATAATGGAAAACTTTTGTAATTTTTGTGATTCATTCATGACATCGTCGAAACCATAAACGCATCAGGTTCAGTCCCGGTGTGGACGACTTTGCAAGAGAAAGTTTCTTCATAATACTTTCCTCGTGTAAATTTGTCTCACGTACAAACAAGTTAATTAAAAGACTACATTTTTAAAATGGATGAAATTTATTTTTTTTAAATGGAGTAAATTGCAACCTCCTACCAGTTGTCTACAAAAGCAGCTATAAGCTTGATGAGCTCTTGCCTAATATAATTACAGCACCTGCATACGCACTCACAAATTAGTTCAATCACGGCGATTCGGTTTTCGAACATAAACCCTAATAAGGATATGCACGTACATGAAATCCAAAGCAGAAATATTACAAAAATGTTCCCGTTTAATTTTGCTGGCGTGACGCGTGCTTCGGTAAAAGATCTATCACGATTTTTCGAAAACCCCAAGAAATTTTCCCACCAGTTTATAATTCCAGACTGCTTTATACCGGACAACCGTTTCATAAATTTACGGCTTGCGAGTCCTGCAACATCAATACCAATCTGGCTTTGCAATAAAACTTCCGTGCCGATATCTGCCATGACTCCAGTCTCACGATACAATTTTGTTTTATAAATTTGACAGTACGGCTCCGGTAAAATGAGTGCAGTTTTGTTGCATTGTGCCAGTAATCTAAAAAGTAATTCCTCCTCCTCTTTATAGTAAAGATTATGTAATTTGTTGAAATTGGCCGGCAGGAAACGTGGATCATAAGGGTTTTGCTTAACTGCTACTTGAACTAAATCATTCATGGGTTTCATTAACATATCTTTTGTGTTTGGATGCAAACCAGTCATTTCGACTAAACGTTTAAGTTTTGGATGCATAAAAGCATCGTACTCAAGCAATTCACTGTTGGATTGAATCCTCAGTGCCATGTTCCGGCTGTATCCGGATATCATATGTGAATTATTAAAGTTATAGACATGGAAAGAAAACGAAGCAAATTCATTTAATATCCCTTGAGCAGTTGCATAATGGGACGGGTTTTGTCCTGCAAAATACTCCACTTTTGCCAATCTTATGAATATTTTCAACTTTTCCGTACTAAGATCCGTCAAAGTTTCAAAGGGCAGCCGATTTCTTTCTGTAATCATGTTGTAAACATTCGTGTTTTTGTAACCGTTGCTTAGAACGATTCCTGCTAAGAGAACGCCTCCTATAATCCACCGGCAATGACTAATGTTGATATAACGTTGAGCAAACGGGTCACCCTGTTCCAACAGAACTTTCACTACTGAAACAAGTGAATATGTTAAGGCCAGCTCTTGATAATAGAGTCTACTGAAACTGGCAGAAACCAAACATACACAAATCCCCATTAGGGTCCAAACCAAGCTCTGATAAGCACTTACTAAATCATAAAATGGGAATGGTTCCGACCCTCTTTCCCCACAAGCAATGAAACGTAAAGTAGATATGGAATTGTTGAAACTAAAAGTTTTATTGACTAACCAAGCGTCTGTTATATGCTTGCTATACTTCCAGCCAAGTTGCGTCGGGAATCTTGAACTGGAAGGAATTATTAGTCGATTTGAGCATATATTTTGCATTGATATGCGATAAGTGTAGTTACTCATAACAACCCGTAAAATATAGACATAAGCTTGAAACATTCGATCTGTTGGGCTGTGAATGCGGTGAACTGTGTTAGCGAACGACTTTCTTTCCCTCAAATATGGATTTTCACATTGAAATAGAGCGACACCAAGACCCCCTTGTTGCTGAAGGGTTTCAGGAAGCGCTTCTGCCCAGGTTGTGGCATCATCAATATTAGATATCAATAACATAATAATGAAATAAGTTTTTGAAACGAATTAGTATGGTCAAGTGAAACTTTCTTGAAGGAAATCCCCGAGTTGTAATTCCCATACGAAAGATACTCCAGCGTTGTAATAGTAGGCACTTGCTCATGATTAATTACGATAAAACCGCGAACAAATAGAGCAGGCTCAAGCCTATGATAAAGGTCATACTGCCTAAAAAAAGATTTAAATATTGTTTTGCCAGACCTTATCTCCATCCATTCAATCAAGTCAATATTTTGTTGTTTGTAAATGTTCTCAGCGAAATCTAAGAGTATGTAAAGTTGCTCAACACCGGAAGGAAAAGAACTTTCAGCACCATCGAAACCCATTTCGTTGAAAATTGTTAGCATTTTGGTCGACCTTTTGTTAAAAATGATAGGAGGAAAAAATAAATCGATAAGAATTTGACATTGCCAACTTTTTGTGGCAAAGGCATATTGACTCTGGTCAAGCCTAAGGCAGTACTCGCCAGAGAAGTCATTTACGTCGAAGTTTAATGGACTCAGAAGCTTTGACCTGTTGCATGGCTGCCTTTTCTGAATATTTCCGATAAGAATATCGTTTGGAGTCCAAATCATGGGTCTTACAACCTTTTCATTGCTGGTGTGCAGCCACGGATATCTGATCACGTAAGGCGTTCCTGTTAACAAAATATCGACATTCGCATAGTTATTGATTAAATACAAGCAATTTGCGAATGGAACGGAAAATTGATTTAAATCGAGTTGGTTCAAGCTAGATTTCCAATGACACATCACACTAACAGAAAGGAGTCTTGTGACAAAGCTGCACAGCAGGACACACTCAATATAGTACAAAGTTCCCATTTTTATGACACGATTCTGTTGTGAGCTATTATTTCAGGGACAGGTTTTGCGTGCCGGTGTCAGCAGAAAAATTATATTTAATGGGATTTCCTTTTTTTTTTAAATACTTTAGGGTCAAAGAAGACTTTCTGTAAAATGTTTGCTTCCACACCTGCATCTTTAAACTTGTCTTTGAGATATAACCGTCCGCACAATTGTAAGTAACCTGCGAAGTTTTCATGAGTTCTTCTTGGTAATCGAGGTAATTGAAGTTAAGTTAAGTGTATCTTTGACAGTGGTACTAATTCATGTAACGTTGACTTGCGTAACGATGTGTGGTACCCCAAATTTTATTTAATGTCCATATTTGTGTAACTATAATATAATATACTCCGTAAGCTTTTCTACCGTGACGGAACGGAACGTTTATACTGTGCTAAGAAAATTAAAACATACCTAAGACCACCTTCATCCACTATAAATGTTATGTGTAAATATATTATTCAGACTTGGGACTCTCACCCTTTAATTTTATATAAAACTTCATTGTTAAGCAAACAACTGAAAACTCGGAATGGATGCGTAATTAAAGTCAAAACAACCTCAGAAACCTATTCAGGTTTTACAACATATTGAATCTAAACTTTTCCAAACCATTAAATCATTACACTGGGCGTATATGGTATTTACATAGAAGTAGATTTTCACATAGAAAAATAATCAAGTTTTTAATTTCCAATCTAAATCCAAAGATTTACCTCTTTCTACTATATATTAGTGACTTTGTTTTAACAAGGAAATCAACGACTCAATTTAGCATTATCATTGTCCAGTAGTATTCTGTTTACATCAGAATATACTTAATTTCTTGAAGGACGATGAGTCACAGAAGTAAATATCATTGTGTTGTCTTTACGCCAGCAACTTTCACTGCTATTGAACTTTCCCTTTCAATAAGCAAAAAATAACCAGAACAGCCACAGCATTCAACAAGAACATATATTCCTCTGATTTCTTTATTGATATTGAATTCGACTGCGTTGCCGCTTGCTTTTCTCCTGAAATACCACAAACAAATATTTCATCAATTCCAATTTCAGTTTTATTATACACTGTACGGTGAATATACACGTACCTTGTTCCAACACAATGACTCGGACATACGCCGTGTGTGCATTCCTCGGAGCGCACAAATAAATTCCAGAATCAGCTCCCACAGATTTTTGGAGAAGCAACCGACTCATGGTAACTCCATCGCGGACTTTCTCCGTAACTAAACTTATTCCGCCTCGAGCCCATTCAAAGTTAACAGTCTAAAAAGAAAATAACAAAAATTATGGATTAGAACCAAATTCAGTGAAAAATCGTAAAATTGCACGTATGCCAACTAAGAAATAATTATAAATGTATAACGTACCTTTGAGTCGTGCTTCCAGATAACTTGCTTGGGAGCAAAGTCAGTGGCGTCTTCTACAATACAGGTTAAGTTGATTGTACTACCAGCGTCAATAAAAAGCTCGTATCCGCGGCGACCGCCTATGCCATCTATTCTTGTTAAAGGCTCTAAAGAGATAAACAAAAGATGGTAAAGCGTAAAAAAAACTGCTGTGCTACTGAATGTGTTTGATTAAAGCCTGGCTAAAATAAATTAAAGCTCTTGGAGAAGCCAATTATTGAAATCCTGTTTGTCATACACTTGTAATATATACCCACCGTAACTAAAAAAAAATCTGTTGAATCGCATACCCAAACATTTTTTGGAAATCTTTCATTGTCGTTAACGGTAACATTAATGAAATATATCATTGTGTAGTAAAGTATTCAAGTAACTGGTATAGCTGTGGTGTAACGGGTGTAACTGAAAAGTTTACAAAAAAGTTGACAATTACGCTTAGGAATACATCTATCATAGCTCTGTATGTTGTTTGTATGTAGAACTTTTTTAATTCTCAAGGCAAAGAATAATATGAATGCTACGTTTAAATTTAGCGTTGCTACGTTTTACGTATAGGGATATTTTACAGACTAACTTCTTGTTATTTTTGGTCGTTTCCAATAATCAAAATAAATTGTGTACACTTGAAATGAATTCCGTTTGTACCTACAACTTTAACAAATGTGAAGTCGGCGACAGGAGGCGTCGTGGAAATTTGGCACTCGTACAACCCTGCGTCAGACAACTTAATGGACGAAATTCGTAGACCCCAAATGTTTCCGGGTTCCCAGAAAGGTAGGAACCGGATGTCTTGAGTGTAAACCTCGAGTCCAGCGGAAAGCAGGTTTGTGTCACGGTGACGGAGCCAGACCACCTGCGAAACATTGTTAAAACAAAACAGAAATTTCGGTTAAATGTGCCTTTCTACTACAATCCCACATGGATTTTATTGCAAGCCTATTTTTTTAAATCCCTACTAAATTGTTAACATTTTGTAACATTTGAAAACCTACTATAGATGTTTGTGGACATTTTGAAACTCATGACCCCTATCTAAAAGCATGCTTAAGTTTCGAATTTAACAAATGAGGTTCAGGGTAAATCTTCAAAAAGCGTCCAATAAGACTTCTAAAATGCCGAAACGCGGAACAGGAAAATTTTAAAATTCTCCAAGAAGTGTGCTGACATCGTTTTATTAAGGAACAGATCTTTCTACAAAATAAGTCAACCAACCAGTAATGAAAAGACTGCAATGAAAATACCCTTGAAAATGCTTAGGGCTCACAAAAAATGTTTTTAAAGGCTTTTATTTGCGTTCCATAAAGCTTGAAAAGAAAATCCTGTTATTTCCTCTACACAACTTTTAATATTTTGCTTTTGGCACGTGTTGTTATTTGATGATTAACTACGCTGCTTTGTTCTACTTGGTCTTTAACCAACGCTATGGTTTAATTGAGACCGTTTACCGTATTACTTCCAAGATTACTGGTACCACATTTCAACTCCGCTCGTTGTCCAACAAGCACTGTAACATTGCCCAGGGTCACTATTTCCGGTCTGTTTCTTCTCCATCGAGGGAGTGTTTGACGTAAGTGGTCAGTAGTTAGACGCCCCATTGCATGACTTCTATCACGAAATTGTCCATGTTTATGGCGGTGGCTGTGGAAGTGGAACTGATGAATATCGCTAGTGTTAGTGAATTGGTCATTATAAATTCTGCTTCCTTTGAAACTGTTCGTTTGAGGTGGTGACTTAAATGCGGGTAAATTTGTTTCAGTGTTGATGGGACTCACAATAAATAGAAATAAAAGAAACAGCGTGGGCTCTACCGAGAACTGTTTCAATAGTAAATATTGTGTCATTCTGGAATGACGTGTTGAAAAGTGTAGTGAAGGCTTTATCCAACTCATGTTTCCTCACTTGCAAAATGCTCGCTGTTTAAAGATTTCTCTTTCACGGTCTGAAGCCGAAGAGGACAAGAGCTTTTAACGAGAAACGAGAACAAAGACAAATCTGTGGAGAGAGAAAATAAAGAAAATTGTTACAAAGAAGAAACATGCTTTCACTTATGCATACCTATTCAAGCTCAAAACCGCAGCCGGCAGTGAGTTTCATTTAAAGCTTCATATTTTTAAGTTTTGTAATGCAAACGCCTTTGGGCAAACCGGAAAATTTCTCGAACAGATATGTATAGCGTATATATAACTTCCACTACGTTGCGGTTATGTGTACATTTAAATAACATTAATATTATTTGCAGCCGAAGCTCTAAAGCTTAAGAGCATCCGAAAACACCGTTCAACACATCACATGGCATTATTGGTCGCGGAACTTACAAAACCATAGTTTCAGTAACCACAGAAAGAAGTTAACACTAGGCGAACTCTTAGCTATGAGCGACATTTCATTAAGTCCTAAAATAGTTTCATGACGCAGCCTGATTTTGTAAATTTTTTAACATTAAAACCTAACGTATAATGCAATGAATGAATCCATGTAAAACTCAAGTTGCACCATGTACCATCATGTGATATTTCATCATAACAGCTCCCCAGGTGAAATATGCGTTTCCACATGTTGAAATTGTGTTTTTCATGCAAGATTTTATTTTTTCCCTATGATCTTCACGGAACACAATTTTCTGCAAAATACTTTCATTCATATTAAATGAAAAACGCAAGGATTTTTGATCTACCTGTGATCAAACCTGGAATAACATATAAGTCACGAAATCTGATGCAGAAAACACGCTCTGTTTGTGCTATGAATAAATTACTACTTTACTCAACACTTTAGGGATTCCTCTATGGTCTCCAACTTTTTTTTCACATGTTGATGAATAGAATTTAAACGTATGACACTATCTTCGCAAAAACAAGTCTTCATTTTAATGGGTGAAGTGATTCGACGGTTTAAAACACTACCCAGGACTATTTCAGTTGATTGAGTAACCAGATTGCGACAATTTTCAAAATGTCAATTCATCCAGAACTTCTTGATCTATTCAGCAGCAAACCAGATTTTGGTCAAAAAGACAGAATTTCATCTCAAATTGATTTAAACGCATTTTAATAGTTTGACACAAAAAAAAGATTTGACTCGCTAATATTTCCGGTTAAACTCCCAAATTGAGCATGAATAACGAGCAATTTGTATGCCTTTACGTTGAAAAAAACGCCTACAACTCGGCTCATATGCAAATATTCTTGTTTCTCGCGCCAAAAAATCTTCTGGATAAATTTTGTCGGGCAAAGCTAAACATTCTTTCCTTTCAGCATTCGCCACAAAAGTGTAAAATGGGGAAAATGTTAGTACATTAGGGAAATAAATTATCCCTAACGCGAAAAAGGCAAATGAACCTGCATAGTAAAAGCTCTAGACGAGAATAACGTGAGTAGTAAGCCGAATCTTGCACAAAATAATATAAAATTGCTAAGACTGCATAAAAAACAGACTGCAAAGTAGTAGTTGGGTATGAACCATATGCAAGTTTTCATTTCACTCTCAGTAGCCAATTTATTTCTGTACAAGACGGGTATTGATTTGTGTAGCAAAAATTTATCTGTATATTACTCTAGCCGGCTCTTGAGCAAGACAAGTGAATGGTGAGGAAGGGAAATAAAAGTAACAATATTGATGGCTGACCTAGTCCTACGACGGAACACAAAATTGAGCAGCCTGAATTGAATGTTCGGTTAGGGTAACGATCTATTTAATAAAATCGACATTTAAGATTTCATCGAAAATGCAAACTTTACTTTGTTTTAGATTAAGAGTTCAAAGTTCATTTGATATATTGTATTCAATACACCGTAAAACATCTAAATATGACCCATTCCATACTTTCCACAGCAGTTTATCAAAGCATCAGTTTCATTAGAGCCGTTTGTAGTTCGTTCCTAAACTGTTTGCTCATTTTACAATTAAATCTTGACGTATCATAACAATCTATTTTGCCACTACATTGACTATTCTTTAACTTCTAGACCGGCTAGAATCAAAGATATTAAAGGCATTTGTGTGTACATATAACGTGCCTTATTATCGCTATATTGTATGAAGTAGGTTTACTATGAGCAGTGCCCATATTATTTTGCCCGTGTCCATGAAGATGTAGCGAGAATGTAAGGAAGTTTATCAATATTATAGCTGCAACAAGTACAGGAAACACAAACGCCAGACAGACACTCCCAATGTGTAACACCACAAGTTGTAATTTGACCACACTCACAGCTCATTGATAGATCAAAGTCAATGTCACTGGTTCATTTGTGACGATGATAAAATACTATTCTTTTGCATATCACAAGTTTGTAATTGTGTGGAGAGCTGACAGTCAACTAAGCAAGTGTCATAAATTGTCTGATTATCGAAATGTAAGAGGCCCTTCACTGAAGACACAGATGCCTACAAGGCTAAATGATCATGCTTGATGTGCTTAACGAATAAAAATTTTCTCAATGTTGAATATATAGCTAACGTAATAACGGGCACGATATTTTCATAATAAATGAATCAAAATTGTTGGTATAACAAAAGTCTTGGCAGATTATTTGATAATTGCAGTAATAAAACTTTTGTCATAAATTTATAAATACATATTAAGTATGAACAATTTTATAATAGAAAAACTACCCATACACACTGTAATTTTTTTTTCAAAACTAAAAATTTATTTTAAAAAAACAACGCGCATATTTGTGAAATTTTAATGTTTGCATAAATTGTGACTCTTCTATAATACCTGTCAGATTTACCAACCGAATTAAGAATTGAATGTTATTGGAAATGTAAAATCAACTACGTAATTTGGGTATTGTCAGTGGTGGCCGCTGAAGAGCATTACCCCTATAGATGGATTGTGGTGAAATACAACTTCCACGTATTTATCAAATTAGCAATCAGTGAAGCAAATATATACAAGGTAGTTAAATTGAGCATACGAGTTTGAAGGATGCTGGAAGACAAGCTGGGCGGATAAAGGACACTACCACCTGTTAACAATTATATGACAAGTTTGACCTAAACTCTACAAGTCAATCAGGGATCATGATCATGCTTGTAAGATACTCAGCTGAAATTTAATAGCTAAGGCCAGACAATACAATGTGTGGTCTGAAGTTCTGAATGAAAATGTTCGAGAACTTTCCTGTCTGGTATATAAATGGCTGGCTGAACTCCAGTTGGCAATTCAGTTCAATCTTGCCTTTTCAACAGTTACCAAACAATTTTGTGTGGTTCTTCAACCCAAACAAACCTAAACAATCACCATGAACACCGTAAGGATCTTTGCATATATTTCTGAGATAAAGCTCATAATTACAAACCGAAAATATCATTTCCGCTTTACTCATTATTAACAGCTTTCCGTTGCCGTTTTCGCCGCCGTCGTCGCTGTTGCCAGCGCTGGACTCCTCGGAGCCCCAGTTGCCTACGCTGGAGCTGGACAACTCAGCACCCAAGCTGGATCCCTTAACTCTGCTTCCCAATCCCTCCGCATCTCCCAATCTGCCCGCCCATTCGCCGTAAGTTGTTCAATGATTTTACCAATTTAAAAATATGATTAAATTTCCAGTGAAAACCTCTTATTGTTGTAATATATAGGTTGCTGCTCCGGCCTACGCCGCTCCAGCCATCGCCGCCCCAGCTTACGCCGCTCCAGCTATCGCTGCCCCAGCTCTTGCCGCCCCAGCTGTTGCTGCTGCCCCAATCGGATCCCACATCGCCTACGGATACACCCCACTCGCTACCTCCCTCCTCGGTTAAGCGTAGTTCATAGATTGTCACATTACATTATGTGTCACGAGAAAATAAAGACTTAATTTATTATTTACATTGACTCGCTTCAAACAATTACTTTATTATTTGTACAATGTGTAAACGTGGTCATACACGACTATGTATAATGGCGGTTGTGGACATTTAAACTACAGGTAAACTTCGTTATAACAGCCAGCCTTATAACATTTACATGATTATAAGAGCTAAAAATTTTCCGCCCTGCCGTCGTTTATGGGCTTTACGTGTATTCATACACCGCTATAACAG
>JAAXOA010001786.1:0-14892 GCA_036561885.1 Salina celebensis
CAAAATCGTTAAACCTATGATTGCAAAACCCATCATAAACAAGTTTTTTGCTACCTTTTTCTGCAAAAAAAAGTTGAACCCTCGTTATTACTTGCGGAGTAACATATTCTTATCAAAAACCTGGGAATTTCTGTAGCGATTCTCGTCAGACGAGCTTACGGAGTTTGCATTTCATCGAAAAAAGTTACGAGGTACGACTAGGAAGGGTTGGGGTAGGGCTTTACTTCATTCTTACCCCGAACTTCTCTTCATTCTTTGAAATCGTGATGAAACTTCACACTGATACACCAAGTAAACAAAGGAATATTTTTATGCTACAAAAGTAACAGTTCGTCATACGTGGCTGTTAATACTAAAAATCTGATCAAGGCAGGTTACGATCCTGAAACAATGTATCGATTAAATTCTAGAACACTTTCACAGTACCCTGTCATTAATACATATAATATGCTACATAGACCACATACCGTATGCAGGTTGACACTTGTTTGGTAACAAATCTCGACCAATGGACGTTATCCGTTTTTAATACCGTCTGGTTGTATAACATCTATAATCTATAATCAATGTACATATTATGGCGTACAAAAAGTTTTTGGCTACACTCCAAAAAATTTTAAAGCCCAGTTTTCATTTTTAAACTCGGCGATGTTTAAGTTACAGGATTGTTGTTAGCAAGACTTGATTACAGTTCTTATAATGAAATTATATGTGAAATGAAATACACTATAACTAGTCACTTCACAGAAAGATCAGGATAGAATGAGGATACCTGGTTTAATCAAAGTTAGGTTATTTTCTATAATCACACGAGATACTGTCCGGAGGAAAGCCAAAGACGGACTACGAAAATATATTTTGCTCATAGATCGTATAAGAAGAAGGAGATCTAGTCCGTTATCCGCCAGGATTGTGCAAATTCCCACCATCTTTGAGATTATCTCTTTTAAAAGGAAATGTAAATAAGTTAAACAAGCCAAGTTGTGAAGAAGATTCAACATATAAAATTGTTTTTTTTATCTTGGTACTTTTTTTGTCGTATGGATTTTATATGCGGAGATTATGCGCGTAATAAGGTTGGGAAAACCTTCATTTTTCATTGGGACACACTTACTGCTTACGATGATTTGTGTCTAGTTTAATGAAAGGATTAGCTGGAAATAATGCAAATCTGCGCTTCAATGTCAAGTACTTTAGGCTTTACAAAACTGAGAAAAATTATTGCTAAAACAAACAAGTGAACGGTAGACGAGATAATTTTGCGTTGTGTCTTATTATAGCCTGTAAAGTTTTTATATGGGTAAACTGAATCTTTTAGGAAATCCTAATTAAATTGCCAAAATGTCCATTCAAACCACTATATATGTATAATTTGAATGTTTATACGTCCGTTAAAAGCCTAATAATTATGCAAACCACTGGGGACAATTTCACAGAACTTGAAATGTGCTGTACTAATAATTTTTAATAGTTTACGTTGTACATAGCTTAGGAAAACCTTATGACTTTATTCCAACCATTTCCGTTCACTAATGACTAAAACACACTAAAAAAAGAAATCTAATGATGCCCAAATTAAAGGAAGTCTCAAATACTAAGATGACTTGAGTGCGAACTTGAAAAAATAATGACACACGTGTGTGATATGCAGGCTAACACAAACAAAGCCCATGATGACTTGTGTCGGCCGTATCGCTTTAAGGTAGTTTGGTGCGATGCGTTACATGCAATCGTGACCTTCAACATGGAATCAATTCTAGATTATGTTCCATTCCCTTTGATAACAAGCAAAAGATTGTCTTTTGCCGGACTTTTTATGCTATTTTTTTATTGAATGTACCGTGGCACCCAACAGTCATCAATATGCACATAATAATATCCTATTTCTATTAGACAATCAAGTGTGCCTCATGAACTACATTTTGCCTGGAATTCTAATCATAGGATTGAAAAAGTTGTTATTCCAGTTTTGCAGTTTACGGTACACAAATTTTGTCACAGAATGGGACCAGATAGCTGTTAGGTAACTGAACACAGGGGCAAGGTGAGACCTATGCGAAAAGTATTGTTACAGCGTAAAATTGCATTAAAAATGCATACAACAGGATGCAAAATATGTAAACAACTTGTTTTTGAATCAGGTTTTTATCAGCCTGTTACACTGTCTGGTGTCTAGTATTAGACACGAATTTTCGCAAAATTAAACATCTTGAGAGATGCAATACTGAAGATTCTTTGCAGAGATGATATGCGTGACAGATAAATCCCTTGGGTATTAAAAAGGGGTGATTTCCTGCATGGCTCTAATATGTTAGCAAACGAATTTGTAAATATATCCAATCCCATCCTATAAATCTCTCTGGACTCTGGACCATGAGACAAAGATTGACATGTCCCATTCCAACCTCTTCTTCGTAATTACAGGCTAATGCATGCCGTGATCTTGCGAATTTTCAGCCGACTGAAGGGCAACAAGTTTGTTTTTATCTTAGCAGGGTGCGCATGCATATCATATACCATAATGTTTAGACATTGCTTCCTTTTAAATGAAGCGTATTTTGTTGTGTACTTTTCATTGTCGTATTTTCGGATTTCCATGCTCGTGTCCTCGAAATAATTTTGGAATATGATACAATAGGATTCACCCATTACACGTAGATATTTTTGTAAGATTATCTTATGCAGAAAAAAACCAAGTTTTTACCAAAGGTCGTACTAACTCTAGGCAGACCTACGTAGAAGAGATGCTGTTCTGGGCTTATCCGAATATTAATAGTTTCTCATATGACGATGTCAACAACAATTAAAACTAACACAAGATATGATCCAAAAATCCCAAATGGTTTTCTTGCAAAAGAAATTCATTCCTGGACACATTGTCAAGACATCAAATTCCCACAACTATAAAAAACATTTTTAGCTTTCAGCCAAAATAAAAATCCGCATCCCAAGCTGAATCTTTATAATACCATGTCTTGCAAAATTTTTCGTACTAACTTTCGGTTTTCTTATCCAAATTCTCGTATTTTCCAAAAAACCCCAAAAAATAACCGGAACCACGCGTCTCTCTACTTGAATGCCATGATCTGACGATGACCCTCCTCATACGCCTATCAAATCCAGCTCTGTCCATTATCCCTCCCCTTATTTCCTCCATCCCTCCACCATGTCTACAAACCGAGACACCCCTGCAATCGGCCGTGACTTTGTTATCGCCCAAAAATTCAAACTTGTCCGGAAACTCGGCTCCGGTTCATTCGGCGAAGTCTGGAGCGGAATCCAGCTCTCAGATGGCGAAGAAATCGCCGTCAAGCTCGAACCCATAAACAGCTACCAAGACCAGCTCCTCTTTGAAAGCCGAGTTTTCAAACAAATGCAAGGAGGAATTGGAATCCCCCGCCTGCGCTGGTACGGCCAGGATCACAACTACCACATAATGGTCGTCGAGCGCCTGGGTCTCTCACTAGAAGATCTTTTTGACATTTGCGGAAGGAAGTTTACGTTAAAAACTGTGCTCCAACTGGCCGACCAAATGATAACCCGCCTGGAATACTTTCACAGTAGGAGTTACATACATCGCGATATAAAACCAGACAATTACCTAATGGGCCTGGGACCCCACTCCAACCGCGTCTACCTAATTGATTTTGGCCTTGCCAAGAGATTCCGGGATGCCCACACCCACAGACATATCAAGTTTGTTCAGGGAAAAAGCCTTACAGGAACTGCCCGGTATGCCTCGTTAAACGCTAGTGTTGGCGGAGAGCAAAGTAGACGGGACGACCTGGAAAGTTTGGGATTTGTTTTTCTCTACTTTATAAGGGGCAGCTTGCCCTGGCAAGGACTCAAAGCTGCAAATAAACGACAAAAATATGAGAAAATTACGGAGAAGAAACTGTCTACTTCGTAAGATCTTTTTTTAGTACTGATTTCCTGCTAAAATTATGTTTTGTACAACTTTTCCTTGTTTATTTCTGTCTAGTGTCAACTCTCTCTGCGAAGGACAACCGACGGAGTTTGCAATCTACTTGAATTACACGAGAAGTCTGATGTTTGAAGAGGAGCCTGACTACACCTACTTGAAGCAAATTCTCCGTTTACTTTTCCGCAGTATGAGCATATCAATACGACTACCGGTTTGACTGGAGTGACTCTGCAGATCCCCTTGTCAAGGAAATGATCCAGTACAAGAACAACAAAAGGAGTCAAAAAGGCAAGCAAAGATTGAGTGGTACACCAGCAGGTCTTACACAAAGTACAATGGTCAATAGACCAGAGCCCTGAGATCGTTGTAGATGAGGAAGAGCAAAATTAAAATTGTAAAAGGGGCAATGTGAGATTCGCAAGGAATAGGTATGGTATGACTATGAAACTAAGCTTTGCTTTTGATTAGCAGAGAAAAAGACGCAAATAAAAATGTCATTTGAACTAAATAATCCGTTTTTGCAATAGTCATTCATATGAAAATTAGTTTGGATCTGGGATTCTGTTACATAAACGCCAACATGCGACATGCGTGCTATTTGATTTTGTTACTATTTCTGTTAAATATCCTTGGGCTTAAGAATATAAATAGAGCATATAGTTTCAAATACACCGCAGAAATAGAGTAAAAGTCTTGGAAGGAGGCTCAGATTAATTTTAAAACTTTAATTTTGTCTCGTTTTCAGCTTATGGGAAACGAAGATCGTTAGATGTAAAGTCCACAAACGAAGAGTAAAACATAAAAGGAGCCACGAAATGTCACGGATTGTCTTTCTGGCTCTGTTCATTGGCTTGGCTGGATTGGTGTCAGCTCAGCAACCTGGTGTAATCGTAAGTTCCATACATACCAGGTGAAACACCGTTGCAGTTGCTTGAAATTGAAATAATCCTATTTCCAATCTTTATCTTTTAGTTTTGCCCGTTATACCTTGCGCTGCAAAATCGCTGCCCAAGCTCCTCTACAACTCCAGCGCCCACATCCACCGGTGACACCACATCGGTTCAAGCAGATGAAGATGATACCTCATGTGGCACACCTTTAATTACATTTTGTCCAGCGGCTCAGGTGTTTCTTGCCGGGGACAGGACATGTACTACTGGTCAAACTATTCGTAAGAAATCTTGTTACATTTTCATTTTGTGCCATGCATTTTCAATGATCAGTTTATTTGTGTTTTTAGAAATAACATTAACCAATATGGCAAGATTGCTGATTGATCCATCAAGAGACAGAGCTGGAAGTAAGTAAAGGAATTATAACAAATGCCAATTTCATAATATTTGTAATGAACGATTTGAATCTATTTCAGGTACCGTTGGGTCATCCTATGTAAATGAATTGGGTATGATGCTCTCTAGTATATTGTAGTTTTAAATGTGAAACTCACGGGATTTAATATTTGCTTGGATTTAAAATTCTCAGGCAATTCTTTGAACGCTGTTGCAAAAACCATTCAAGCTACACCAACCCAAGGTAATGTTCATTAAATTAGTAAACTAAAGAAATCAAACAAAAAGCCATTTCGAATGCTAATCGTGCTAATATTGTGCAATGATTTATGTTTCCAGCTCCTATCGGGGTTACATTCATCCCCATAGGACAAATTATTGGAGGTGGATGATAAAAGCGCTAGGACCGTTGGCAGTATCAGTTTTAACTGAAATGATCTTTAAAACGACATGGCTTCTCTAATAGCTACACGTTTATTGGGGCATCTTGATAAATAGCACATGAAATTCAATAGACCGACAAATTCTGTTAGGTAAAAGATGTAATTAAGTTTCGAATAAATTTTCGATGGGGGTAATCATCAACATAATTAGTTTAGCACCAAAAAGGATGCAATTAATACATAACACCTCACAAACTGATCCAACTTCCGGGGTCTAATTAAAAGCACATTTTCATGTAATAGTTGCGGCTACTGTACCTTTGAAATCAATTGAAAATGACTGAACGGGTAGTTTACAAAAATGACAAATGGATATGTGGAAGGAAACACGGTTGGAATGAAAGGAAGTTTCACGCGCATCAATTGCAGCTTAATGAGATCTATTAAAATGCGAGAGTGATCAGGGACAAAAAATACTTTGCTACGGTCATCAGCATGAAAATGAAGTTTCAAATAACGATGCAACATGTTACAACAGCTAATTTTGCATGTAATAATGCACACAAAAAACTCGTTCTGCTTTACGGTTTTTGTCTGCAACTGATGACTTATGACAACATCTCGAAATTGGAGCATTTGAAATGAGAAGAAAGGGCCTTTGAACCTGAACCCAAGCTATAGGAATAGTAAAACCACGTAAAGACTGGTAGTCACGTTTGGCTATCGACTACTAGATAAATCATCTTGACCAGAGCAATAAGCGACTGTCGAACAAGGTTTCTCTTTAATTCATGTTTGGTTTGTAAAATGAATGCAAATGAGTTGACTCTTGACTGCTTAAAACAAGAGGTAGTTTGTTTGCAGTTGTAGATCAAGTTTTAACGGTAGGCTTTACTTAAACTCACTTTTACGGTAAACCCACAAAAAAGTTTTGACGTTTCCTACAAGCCCCAAGTGGTCAATATCATGCCAATGGATTTCATTTAATGTGACTACAGGCTAGCACGGTGGATGTTGGACTGGGGATGATCGGTCTCGGTTTGGCTGTAGTTTTATTGGCAAATCATCTCCCTCATGTTCCACGTATAGTTACTGTTTAATTTAATATGCATGCTAAATTGAGTTATGAATTGAGTTATTAAGATGCACAAAACTACGCCAGTGTCATCAGGATGTCATCCGTTTAAGGTACTTAAGGCATTTCCCCACTGCCAAGTTCATTACCTTTGTGGAACACAAAACTGTTTGTCACTTTATGGGTACTAGACCAGCAAGAGCAAATATTATATTCCGCCAAGCGTGTCAAACTTAAGATTTATTCGTTCACAGTTCACATAGACTTAAAACAATACATGTTTTGTCAAAGTGTGCTATTGCGCTGGCCAAAAATGTTAAAAGTCTACTTTAAATTAGTAAAAAATCATAAAGTCACCATCTTTTATCTTTATTGCATTATAAACGTTTGTTTGTCCGCGTAACGATCTTCACTTGCTCATTATCTACAAAAAACTGTATATGTTTCATATAGCACTGTTGAAATGGCCAGCTATAATTTTCGTTACGCTTTAAAATGTTTGCGCAGTTTACGTAATTGCTCTGCAAACCCAAAGTTCATACCTGTTTAGCTTGGAATGAAGTCAATTGAGATCACACATAACTTAATTATCTAAGTTCCTTACCTGCAGTAATGCGTGCGTGCTTTAAAATTTATGATATGTCTCTTGTCTCTCAGATCATGAAGGAAATCCACACAAAAAACATTTTTTCCTCCAAACCTATAATCCCTTTTAAAGCATGCCGAATAAACAAAAATAAAAATGCCAATTTTCTTTCCTATTTAAGTTCTTATTGAGTAACATAGATTTACATGCACAATTAATTACATAATAGTTTTGGAAGCAGCGTTTGCAATTTTGAATGCCAAAACTTTAACCGTTACGCTCAGCGTTGTACGTAGCTGTAGTTCGTAATTTCACTTAATTTGAAATATATTTTTTATTACTTTAAATGATGCTTTGCCAGGTCACACAATTAAAAATCATTGAAAAAAATTAGGCATTACAGGATTTTTTTAGTACGGGTTCCTCAACGCTTGTATTGTGTAAAATCACACGGCAAAGAGCACTTGAAGGGGTCCCTTCAAGTATAAATAGAAACGATATCGTTTTAACTGACATCACATTCTCAGTGTCCACTATAGTATAAACAAAAGAAAATATATTGTAGGAGTTCATAATTCCCAGATTTCAAAATGTTGAAGAAGTTTGTAAGTTTTCGTCAAAGACTAAAAAATGACACTAGATTTTTGTATAAAAAATTAGAATCCTTATCTTGTGATTGTTTTAGGCGTTTGCTGCAGTCTTCGCTGTTCTCTTTGTAGCTGCCCTTGCCGCTGAGGAGAAAAAGGATGAAGGGAAAGAAGCCTCAAAAGACTTGGAGCAGTCGGCGTCCCTTGGCTGGGGTTGGGGATGGCCCGTACATGGATGGGGATGGGTACGGGCAAGAGTTTAAAAATTGTAAATAGTTTTGATTTACTTACTAGACTAAACGTGTTTTGTTAATTTCTTGTAGGGAGGTCACAGCTACGTCCACCGAGTAAACCACTACGGAGGCTGGGGCGGCTGGGGTCATCAAGGACACCATCAACAACATGGCTGGGGATGGCCTGTGCATGCACATGGATGGGGATGGCACTAAATCTACTTTCGGGGGATGTGATTCAGTGATTTGTGGCAAAAACAGTTCCTATTTATACAACTAACATTTAATTAATTAACGACAATTTTTAATTTGACTCATTAGGCTGGCTCTAGATCACTAGAGAAAGAAAACTAATTACTCGGTTTCTTTTACCTAGTCATTTGGTTTTAAAAAATCTTTTGAAAATTGTTATCAGTTTGCGGGACAAATTGATTTTGAAATTGCACGAGAATTATTTATGTTGCATAAAAACACTAATATTATAACTTGCACTGAAAATACTCATGTTTGGA
Organism: Salina celebensis; assembly: GCA_036561885.1. NCBI lineage: Eukaryota > Metazoa > Arthropoda > Collembola > Entomobryomorpha > Paronellidae > Salina > Salina celebensis. The sequence continues at coordinate 8,591 of JAAXOA010001786.1, forward strand.
GACGTTCTGGATCAGAAATATGCACTAATTTTAAGTATTTTTTTACAAAGCTAAAGAAAATTGCACTGAAAATACTCATGTTTGGAGACGTTCTGGATCAGAAATATGCACTAATTTTAAGTATTTTTTTACAAAGCTAAAGCAAAATCTGACACTGTTTGAGAGTTGAAGAAATCTACAATAAAAATATCTGAAGCATTTGAAAATGTACTGAATTATTTGTTAAAAACTATTCAAATCTTGATATCTTCAAGCGCAAACTAAACTGCTTGTACTTGTGGCTAGCTGGACAAAGACAAAGGGGCATACACTGCCACCTAAAGCGAGCCTAACTGAACTATCATCTAAAATCCAGTTCCATTCCAGTAGTATATTTTGCACAGAATGATATTGATACCCCTACAAAAAGCAAGGCTACAACACAAGCAGGGTTGCCCATAGCAAGTCGTAGCAGCAACGCCGGTTCTACCGGCTTCAAATGAAATCCGTCATGAAGTGTCATTCTCAGTTTCAGTTTTTCATATTTTCATAACTGCTCAATGTGGCTAGCTGGACAAAGACAAAGGGGCATACACTGCCACCTAAAGCGAGCCTAACTGAACTATCATCTAAAATCCAGTTCCATTCCAGAAGTATATTTTGCACAGAATGATATTGATACTCCCCTACAAAAAGCAAGGCTACAGGCTACAGCACAAACAGGGTTGCCCATAGCAAGTAGCAGCAGCAACGCCGGTTCTACCGGCTTCAAATGAAATCCGTCATGAAGTGTCATTCTCAGTTTCAGTTTTTCATATTTTCATAACTGCTCAAAATAAGAAACTAAATGTCTTTCGCCAAATCTCCTACCTGTTTTTCATCGAAAAAGGATGTTCCAGCGAAAATTCGCCAGGTGTTAAAAAAAAAACGTCTGAATTTTTATTGCAATTAAAAAACACGAATTCAAATTGTCTTGTAGAACTGGAATGTTCTTTCCACTGGAAAATATAATGACGTTTTTAGCCTTGCGGGAACTTTCAAAAAAAACTATTTTTAAAAGCTTTTTAATGTTTGAAAAAGGACACGGAACACGTATTCGCATTCGCAAGCCAAACAACCGAGAAAAACAAAGTCTCGCACGCCTTTAGCATTTTTTTTTGAGTGACTCGAGGCACCTAGAATTGAACATGGAACGGGGTTTTTTGCTTTTGAATAACATAGCGAGGTACGGCATAGCAGCTTGCTCTTGTTTACAGCGTGTATCCTGCTAATAGTTTACTTCGTGTGTTTTTGGATCAAGTTGTCTCTCCTGGACGCGGTGTGAAGCGGTTCGTCACTCAAATTGTTTGACTTTAACTTGGCTAGTTATAAAAAAAGGTTGTGATTGGCGTTAATTATCAAGGAAAAAACGACGACAGTTAATAACAACGAGAGAAAATTGATCAGGTAAGGTTTTAATTGCATTTTAAAAGTTGTTTTTGTGTGCTCGTTGGAGTTGTGTGGAGTGGAAGGAAGGATTTTAATGTAGAAGTTAATTAGGAAGTTTAAAAGCATTTTATATTCCTTAAGATTAATCAAGGATGGCAGACGATGCAGCTAAGAGGTCAGCTGTCCTAGCTGGGGCCAGGGTTCCGGACAATATCAAGCAAGAAATTATTCAAATTGCGAAAGATGAACATCCCCGGGTAAGGCTTTTGTTCGGGAAGGTCAGGTGTAATGGTTTATGACTTAATTAACGATGATATTTTGTGTTATTTTTAGAAAATTGCAGTGCTGCAACTTCCGGGCAAGTATCAGCAGAAGTACAAGAAAGAGTTGAGGCCGGAGGCTTACGGTTTTAAAACTCCGAATGACTTGTTGAAGTCTATTAAGCAGCTTGATCTTCATCATGACGAGATGTTGGCGTTGTGGTTTCTTACCTACAACAAGGACTACGTTGAACCAATTGAGGAGGAAGTTATGGAGGTGCAGGAGGTAGAAGGGGATCCTGCCGGTGCGGAAAATCAAGCCGAGAAAGAAAACAACGGAGCAGCGGAGCCCGGTCAGAATCAGACTGGGAATGGGGAGCCTAGAATTATTGTCTTGGAGGAGTCTGAAGATATTGAGATGAAGGCTCCGGAGCTTCCTCCACCGGCAATGGAACGGCCTAAATTGCCTGACTTGCCGGCGCCATCAATGAGTGTTTCTAGTATGGCATCCAGTACTGTAAGTTCACGTTTGTTTTGTTTTTAATTCAAAAATCTCTAGACCTATTAATTAACCTTTAATCAACTTGTTTGTGTACTGATTTCAGGCATCAGGAAGCACCAGGACTCGACGCTTGCCCCCTCCTCCTCCATCCATGGACTGGTCCTACGGATCTAAAAGTATTCTTGGTAAACGTCAAGGAAGCGTCGTTGGACCGGAAGCCAAGCGACTAATGATGGATGAAGACATGGATTCAGTTTGTTCAGTTGACGAAACAGTTCCTCTACAGGACAGGGTAAGAATAACGGAGGTCTCCGTGATTTACTGGCAGTATAATTTCCAACAAATCTAAATGTTTAAACAAAAATGTCTTTGTCATTGGTAGAAAAAATTGGAAGGTGATCGGCGCCAGGTTCGCTACATCCCGCAAGCCAACAACTTGGACATTCTTACCTACGATACCCTCATTCTTGGCAAGAAAATGGGTGCTGTTGAGCCGGCTACTTATGTCGATACCACATTTTGTCAAAGGGATGTTCTCGAACGATTAATGGAGGTCAAGGTTAGCGTAAAATGCAGCAAAGTTTTGATTGCATTGTTGTTGTTGAAGTTGAAACTAATTCTCTACTTTTTTTAATTTCCAGTACGATATCCGTAAGGTTGGAAGTCCTCAGTATCAAGAGTTGCAAAAGAAGCTGAATGAGTTTTGCAATCCTCCAACTGTTTTTACATTCAACAACGCCTACCTGTATGCCAACATCGATGCTCTTTCGAACTTTGCCCTTTCCAACCCAAGCTTGCGAAACGGTCAGAGCATTGTCAATGATAACGAGTTACTCTATGCCGTCGATATCCATGGAGGACCTGGAGGATTTGTTGAGTAAGTATTCTGGTGATTTTTATTAGTANCAATGATAACGAGTTACTCTATGCCGTCGATATCCATGGAGGACCTGGAGGATTTGTTGAGTAAGTATTCTGGTGATTTTTATTAGTAAATGCATTTAATCTATCAAGATAGCAAGCTCATAATTTGTGACCTTTTGACAGGTACTTGTTGACTAAGAAGCAATGGGAAGCCAAGGTCTACGGCTATTCTTACAAAGAGGAAGCCTACTCATACAAAATAGTTCCAACCGGTCATTTCCCAAAGGAGTCATTCGAAATGTGGCTTGGATTGGATGGTAAGAGAGGCGATGGTAGTATTTACAAACCAGCCTTTGTCGACGCCTTTCAACGATTCGTCAAGAAAAACACGGACTTCAACGGGGTTCATGTTGTCGTCGCGGACGGCAGCGAAATGACTCCTGGCTTGGATGAAGACCGGAAGGAACTGCGATGCAAGCCATTGATCTTAGCGGAGGCTTTCATCGCCATGAAAGTTTTACGAGAAGGAGGAACCTTCGTCCTCCGTTTGTACGATGTCTTCACTCCATACACCGCCGGTTTGGTTTACCTGCTCTACCGTGCTTTTGAAAGTGTGGCTATTATTCGTCCAGAAACTTGTCACCAGGGAAGTGCAGAGAGGTTCCTGGTCTGCAAGCATTACCGTGGAGGCAAACTCTGCACTGAAATCACCAACTACTTGCAAACTCTCCACAACATGGACTTCGGATGTCACGTAAACCACAAGTTTCCCGATGACCAACAAGCCGAGATTGTCGAACTAGTTCCGGTGGATGTCATCAGGAACGCGAACAGATTTTATGATTATTTGTACGAGTCCAACTGCATCATTGGACGAATGCAACTGGAGGAAACGCACAACTTGTGCAGGGCCCTGCAGTTCAAACACGATGGAAGGATTGTTGCTCAGCGAAAGTCTCACATTCGAAATAAGTGTGCGGATGTCTGGAACTGCCCCAGGAGACTTCGTCAAGAAGCCAGATACGCTAATTTGTCTCCGGAAGCGTTTCTGGGAAAGCTGCTTCGGCCTTATCCTGAGAGTAAGTTGGTTTTTTGTTTTTAAATCTCAATTTTAATTCAATTTTTAGTTAATTTTACGCTTGCATTCTGTTAATTTTTTCAATTTAGATGTTTTGAATCGTACTGAGCGTGAAGGAGAATTGAATTTGTCCTACGTCACAATGGAAAAGGACTTTGCAAGTCCACAAGATTGGCACTTCGTCTCTGTCGGGCGGGACCGTGGATTTTACATGGGCCGAGGAGGAGACAAGGTTTACCGTTTTAGTGGAGGAAAATGGAAGTTAGTCAGTGACGAGATTGACATTGCTGATCAGACTTTAGTCTATGCCGATTTTGTTGACGAAATCACCCAGTATGAAGGAAAGCAAATTACTCAGACAGCATTCCACATCATAGACGGGTTGATCCTTGGCGGAAAAGACATCAGAGAACTCGCATACCAGGAGAGGTATAAACCTATTTTTTTAAAGTTAACTATTATTGGGATTTTTTGTTAAATATTTTTTAAATGTTGAATCTTTTAGGATGGAAATGTGCTCCAAGTTCGCTAAATCTATGTGCAAACCCAGCTTGGCCAACTTGGTGTTAGTACGCGCTAAAAAGCCACAAGAAGCGACTAGGCTGGAGCCATCATTGTCTGCGTAAGATTCCTTACACATTTTTTTGTTTGATGTAAGGAAGTGTTTGTAATGAAAATATGATTTTGCATATTTCCAGGGTTCACAAAGAACAAGTGAAAGGACGCGGTGACAGGAAGAAGCGCCCACTTGCCCCTGTTGACATTTCTGATCCCAAGTCTGCAGCTTATGCCTCCACCGGCTATCTTTTCATGAAAACCACAAAGAATGGAGAAATTCCGGCAGATTTTATGTAAGTGTTGAATTGCAAATCAGAATACAAATTGGCTTGAAGATACTTTACTTGGCCGGGTTTTTAATGATTTGTTTTTTCCGCAGCACTACAATGCAAAACCGCTTGTACTGGAAACTGGATGACAATATGGACAGGAATCCAGGTGCACCCGCTCCACCAAGGCCGGACGCTAAAATTATTGCGATCACTCCAGTCGACGCACCCACCCTTGTCTCTCACATCAAGAAATGTGCTCCTCCTCCACAACCAAGCGCTGCCAAGTAGTGTTTCACGATCTGAAGATAGCTACCAACTATAATTTTCTTCGTCAAGTTTGTGTCGTATAATTAGCATTTACAGTTACGTATCTATTCTACGTAAGTTAGTTCTCTTTCAAATTGTATTAAGATAACGAGTGATAGAGATGTACTGAATAATTTTTAGAATTTTCAGTGTTAGATTTAGAATTGTTTCGTTTTATTGTTGATGATCTACGTAGTGTTTTAGTTTGCCAATTTTCTATTTAGTTTTCCATCCAACTGCAAATATTTATTAATTATTATCATACAATTTATAAATGATGTCTATTAAAGTGCGAAAATCTACCTGCCTGTTGAAAGGTTTAATCATTGATTAACTTTGTAAGACTAAGAGACATTCAAGCTATCGTTTAACATGAAAATATCATGAAGTTAATTTAAAACTTATGTTGTGATGTTCTTGTACTTTTCGATTTTGTATATATTTTAGCTGTTTAGAAACTCCATTAGAAAAATCGCCTATGATCGAGTAAAAAGTTTGGTCAGAGGAAACCTGGCGTACTAAATTATGGTTATTTGCGACATTATGATGAATGAATGATTGTTGTTTTAGTTTACTGATTGATTAGACATAAGTCCGAAAAAAAATAAACATATTAAATTATTTATGTTTGAAGTACTTGTTTGCGACAAACGGCATTTAATGAGAAAGAAGAGACAACCGTACCAGTGTTTTTCTGGATTTATGGAGGCGGCTTTTTCATGGATGTCCAACTCCAGTACCATATTTTACTTGTTGACTCCATTGTGTGCAGGTTCTTTCTTCATCACATTATTACATCAACTACTTGTCTCATGCGAAACCGACATCGAGAACCTTCGATTTATTATGTACTGATCATCATTCAGCGATTCTTTTTTTTTCAGAAGCGTTTCTCATCAATGGATGGGTGTTCTGCACTGCGATGACATCCCTCCCCTGTTCGGCCCACCTGCGGGCTGGACACTTAGCGAAAATGAAAAGTTTGAAATGAAATATTTTTTTGAGAAAAGAGACATTGAATGAAGCTAAAAGCTGAAAAAATGCTAACTATAGCT
>JAAXOA010001787.1:0-14892 GCA_036561885.1 Salina celebensis
CTGTGGAGTTGTTACATCTCCGCCAACAATTTTCCAGACAACATCGTCCAGCCACCTGTGTGATGGAAGTGGAGCTATCATTCTAAGTCTGAATAGAATATTGTAGAGAGCTGGAAACAGGATGAGTTGCAAATATTTATGTGTGCTCTACAATCCTTGAGGGAAATGAGAAATTGCAGGTGGGATGCATTGTCTGCATGAATATTCATAAGTAATATCTGGTAGTATTGGCAATTAACCGTGACATAATACCATTTGTTTATAAACAAAACTGGTGCAGGGTTCCATGTGTTCAACGTACTTGTTGTAGGATATTGATGTCAGTGTCACATTCAATTAGGATGTTGCCAGTGCAGAGAAACCAGGTGACCACATGAATATGTTAAGAGATTAATAAATTTTGTACTTAACATTTCACCCAGTATGGTTTTCAGTTTCAAATTGATTTGTTTGCACTCCAAATCCAGTATCAAGTTTTCGTGTAATGCACATAAAAACGAAGTCGTGGTTCTGGGGCTTATTAATTTGTTTGTTTGTTTGAATGACACGTGTTGTCAATCAGTGAAATATGTTCCGCATTACAAGAGGATGGCTTGACATGATGGCAACGACTATGATGTTTTCGTTAAAAAATTATCAATATATTGGTCGCACTCGCACTGATTTCCAAACGACACATATTTTTGTACAATTCTTGAAACGATAATGACAGAATCTTATCGGAATTGGATACTGATAAAATGTTGCCAATAAAATCAATCCCATATGCATTTCAGTCTCGTTTGCAACCCGATTTTAGAATATTCTTCATTAACGAATTAACTTACCAATATTCATAAAAAATGTCTTTAATTCAGGTGCAAAACCAAAACATTCTTATAACTGGTGGAGCTAACGGGATCGGTAGAGAACTTGTAAAAAAACTCTACGAGCAAAATACAATCTATGTCGTTGATCGAGACCTCGATAAGCTCTCTACAATAAAAGAAGATTTCCCAAACATTCATCCGTTCAACTGTGATCTCAGTAATTGGGAATCTACAAGAGCTACTTTGGAAGCTGGACTTCCTCCAGTTATTCATTGTTTGGTCAACAACGCCGGTATTGGTGCAGAAGGATCTTTTCTTAATGCCACACAAGATGGTTTAAACAGGTCAGTAAAATACACAAACCAAATTGTACTCTTTTTTTTTATCATGTATTTAAATGGAAAATTTTAATTTTAAAGAGTTACCGCTGTTAACACTCGCGCTGTGGTCAACGTGTCCCAAATCGTTGCAAACAGATTTATCAAGTGGAAGTCTACCCAGAAAGATTCCGGGGACATATTCTGCTCAATTGTAAATGTCAGCTCATTGGCTGCCAAGTTTCCAACAAGGGTGAGCCTTGCATATAATATTACAAAAGCTGCTGTGGACAGTCTCACAAAAGGAATGGCTCTAGAATTAGGTAAAATTTTCTACTATTATGAACCAACTGGACTCGAGTGTAAATAGAATTTGGAGTGTGTTTATTTGTACTGAATTTTGATTGTACTTGAAGGTCCCCACGGAATTCGCGTTAATGCCGTCAACCCAAACATAGTAATGGGCACTGATTTAGCTACCGCTTGGGTGGGAGCGGCTGGTGGTCAATTGAAAGATAAACTATTGGCACGCACACCTCTCCAGCGAGTTGTTGACGTGAAGGATGTTGTAAATACTATTGTATTTATTGTTGGCGTCCACCGATGTGGGTATGATTCATGGTGAAACATTACTTGTAGATGGGGGCTACTCAGTGATGTAAATTGTATTTGTTCATAATAAAATATCTTCATTCGAAAATAAGTTACATGTTGCGTTCTGTTGATTTACATGGATAAGGCAAAAAAGCAATTTTCAACAGGTTCCATAATATATAAACTTGTTGACTTTGATATATCGACCAAACAATCCTTTCATTCTTTTCTGATTTATGTAAAAGCTTGATATTTTTTGGAATGCAGACAAAAGCAGATTGCAGCATCAGGATCTCTTTACCTGAAAATTTGTGGGCTGCTGTAGTGGAGCTCTTCCAAATACAAGCAGCCCGGTTAGCTCAGTCGGTAGAGCGTTAGGCTTTTAACCTAACGGTCTTGGGTTCGAGCCCCAAATCGGGCGGACAATTTTTTGCCCGTTTTTCGACGATAATATTGCGCTGCGGCAGCATATAATGATTTTATTCAATTTAACGTTTCGTCAAACATGATTATTTGTATCTCCAAATATATTCTCCGAAGTTTACATAATTTTGTTCTTGTTAAATTTTTCTTCTCTTACTTTAATGTGTGACTTTCCATTATGAAACATTAATGTGCCGTAATCTCGACCAAATGAGAATGATACTGTTTTATTTGTCTTCTAATTCAGTTGCTTTGTCTTAAATTGCGGTTTGTTAACGAATACATAAGTATTCATAATTTCAAATGCATATAATATGAACCGCAATTACATAATTTTGTTTAGTACTTCCTGTGCTCCAAACTTTCCATGTTTTATGACAACCATTGACGCTTTGAATTGAAATAAATACTGCATAAAATTACGTAACAACAGAAAATAAAGTTTATTTAGTCGTTCTTTTAAATGGAGATAGCACACATTGCACAATTCTCTGAATTGTTTCCTTCATCGCTTTGTTATAAGCTGGAACTGCTAGCGCGTATATGAATGGATTTAGAACAACTGTTAAAATATCGTATCCACCTTGCAGTATCAAAGACCTGGTCGTTCACCACTCCTGGATAAAACGATGTCACAACGATAAGCGTAAAAAATGGCAGATATGTTGTCAGCATGATCCCAACTAATATTCCGAGCTTCTTTGACAGATTAATTTGTTTCCGCTTTTGATGTTGTTTAGCGACGTCGACATATTTCCTTGATGCTTTTGGCTGTATTGAGGCTGATGATGATTCATCTTCTGTTATCCTGACACTTGTTGTGCTGACTTCTGTTGTAACTGAATTGGAATACTTTAGCGAATGTTTCTTCACAAACTGCATGTGTTTTCTTGCAATGAAATAAATTTGGAAGTAAATAACAATCATTATAAGGGCAGGAATATATATCCGTAATGCAGAGAATATAACGTGCCCAGGGGCTACATTACTGGCACATTGATGTTCATATGAATTGCTTGGATTTGGCCAGATCAAGAAAGGAATAAGAGTGAAACTTATTGCGATGATCCACACGACTGCAACCCATTTCCAGATTCCGTTGGAGTTCAATAAGGATTTGTATTTGTGAGGATATTGGACGCCAAGAAGCCGTTCTATGGCGACTGCACATGTTGAAAGAACTGATGCAGAGCAGAGTGTGTAGTGAATAAATGTCCAGGCGCTGCAATAGCCCTGACCAAAGTCCCAGACGCCAGTAACATCATAAAAGGCTAAAAATGGGAGCACAAATATTCCTACGAGAAAGTCAGAAATTGCTAAATTTGCAATTAGCACGTGAGCAGGTTGGTGAAGGTTTTTGGTTGTGATTGCAGCTGTTATAGCTAGAAGATTTCCGGCAATTGTAAAGAAACAAACTATTGATAACACGACAGCCAGCACTATTTCATTCCAAGTTAAATCCATTTTGGACACTAGTATTTCTAACTTGAAAGATTGAAAGAAGCATTAAAAGTGTATTGAGGTGGAATGCTTGCTCAAGAATGGTATAGGAAAGTTTTTTAAATAAAGAGGTTGGTGAGGAAATATTTGCACTGGTTTTACCAAATTTGAATAAATGCGCAACCAAAATGGTCACGATTTTTTTTGACGCTGTTAAAAGCTGTTCATGAACTTGAAAGTTCCAATCTGGTCTATCGTCATTAGCAAGGTTGTCCTAATTCACGTAATGGCTAGCTTTCGTGGTTTAGATAGAAATTATACTTTGGAAATGGTTGTGCGTGTTCGTATCGATGATTCATTTCAGTGTCATAAAGAAAAAATCAAATGAATCAATCCAATTTCTCGTTTACCAAATCAGTCGATATCCATGTACAATGTGAGCAGTTACACATATAAATTTCTTATGGAAGGCAACTTCTCCATACTCTTTACCAGTATATCATGAATTGACTCCGACTACCTCAAGTGGAAATAAAATAAAGAAAGCACGATAAGACAAACAGAAATATGATAACTTGTTAAGCGGTTAGGTAATTAACTCCACGCATTCCCGCAATCACTGGAACCCACAACTACCAAGTAATTATAAACTGTATTGGAAGCATGCCTACGTTATAAGTAAATCAAATGCCATCTGCTTACAGATCCTCCAAACAGGACATTTAGCCTGCAAATAGAAACTGATTTGGCAATGCAACTTGAAAAAACACGCTTCAGCTTGAAGAGTTGATATTGGTTGGTTGACTTAGCCTTTGAGCCCCACATTCATGAAATATATACTCTTTCAGAGTTGTGCAAATGCAACAACCTGAGGAAATATAATTTTTTAAAGTGTTGTACATGGTCCCCAATGCAAGGAAGGCGAGCCACAGTGCCCTTGCCGTGTCATTGAAATTGTAAAAATAATATTGCAACAAACATAATGAGTACATGCTATTACCATCCATAAAAAAGTTATTAATGGCAAGTTTTATATTTTCATTGAGACTAAGCTATATTTCATTCATTGCATGGGATCTGCAAATTTTGTAAGTAAACTATATGAAGAAGATAAGGCGTTTAAATGCGCTTCTGGAACACACTGGGATTTACTGTTTTAAGCAAGGATTTTTTATCTGAATGCATAACGTCTTTAGCCTGCACTATCTTAAATTGAGTTGCAGCACGGCACAAATCATGTAGGTTCAGTGGGTTCATTGCATTTTGTAGCTGTGACTGCGAGTGTTTTATGTTTCAATAAATAATTCTGTATTACCTGCAAAAATATGAAAATGCTGGCTCCTCGCCTAAAAATATTTCAATTCTTTTCTGTTGTATCTAAAATGTAATTGTATTATACCCACTGATTTTAAAATTAGCTAGAAGGATTTTAAATCCAATTCAAATAATTATCTTAACATCATCAGATACTTGGTTACACCATAATAACATTGAGACCTTAATTACATGTGTATCCTCTTATGCATTCAATGTTCTCTTCAAACGAGGGAAAGAACCTTTCGTTTTATGGCATAAGCAAATTTAAGTTTCACGTAGACAAACAACATTAACGTATCCGAAATCTGCGACTAGAACACGTAATCAGACATTATTTTAATGTTTTCATTATGTGAGACCGCACAGTTGTCAAAATTTCGCAAGGTGACAAGTCTAGCTAAATAAGAGCGGCTGATTGGCAGGAATTTAGTTTCAGCGCAAGGTAAATAGTGGCCTAATTCACCATATCAGTTTCTGTGCCCATACATTTACTTCAAATTACTTTTGACATTATCTGACGTTAATTCACTTTACATATTTCTTATATAGTTTTATATAATTCTACAAAATGGCTAGAATTCGTCAATCAGAGGTTTTCCTCCTTCTCCTGACTTCCGTTACCTGCGGGTGGGGGGAACGACGCCGGTGTCACTTTGATAATCCCACATTCTTCCTTGAACCGAACTCGGGCGAAACTATTCCAGAAATAACGATTTCAGAGAAAGATTCAACAGAAATGATTTGTCATGAGACCTCTGGCTACTGCTACACTACATGGTTCTATGATGAAAACAATACAGCTGTTGTCACGATGATGGGCTGCTGGAAGACTTCATATCATGACCGATGTCCCAGCAAGTGTGTCGCTGACCAGATTCCAGTAAATGTTAAAAAGACATATTTCTGTTGTTGTCATACTGACAATTGCAACAAGAACTTTAGTGTTTCCTCTGTTACTGAGCTGGACTCGACAGAATCTGAATACACAACAAAATCTGAACATGACTTGAGAAGCAGTCCTACGGAAGATAGCTGTTGGAGTTCAACTATTGTAATCGGGCTCGTTCTTCTAGTCGTGTGTCTAATTGCTTCAGGAGTCATCGTCTGGATCGGTTGTAAAATTATTAACAAATCGGAAAGTTCATTGGGCGGTTATTACAAAAACAATAATGTACAAATACTTCCACATTTCAGACCTTTACAGACATATGATGACAATAATTTATAATGAATTGACTGATGAATGAATTGTTAACTTTTTTATTTTTGGTTTGATGTTGTTTGATTTGTCGCAAATAAAATTCATTAGCAAAAATGAGTACTTAAAATGACAAAAGACTAGCATATTTTAGCATCGTAAACTTGGAATTGTTGGTACCTCATTCATCTTCTAGTGAATAAAAGATAAAGCACGTCTATGAAAGTTCAACAGAGTATTTCGTTGGGATTCTGAATTCGAAGCCTGTAGTAATTCTATCAAATGCCATTCCAACAAAACAAAAAATCTCGCTTTCACTTTGACAGTGAAGAGAAAGTAAGAAATTTCAGCGTAAGCCTCAAAACCAATTGAGACCCAAACGTATGAAATCTACATGTAGTTCTCTGATTTCCATTTTTCATACTGATAACAGTGTATACAATATTTCGTTTCAAGTATTGCCAATTTTAAATAGTATGATCAAAGCAGCTCAGTGAACTTACAAGTTTAAAACGCGTCAATACTATCGGTAATATTTTATTACCTGAAGATAAGGATGGGGAATTAAAGGTGACTAAACACCTGTCGCGTAACCAAATCGATTTTTAGCAATAGAAAGGTGAATCAATGTTAATGTTTTATTATGACCAGACATTACTGTAATTGTCATTCTAGTATGAAGACGAGAAGTCTAGCCAAATAAAAAGTGCATTGACTTTCATTCATTTACAGTTTCTTAACCTTCATCAGCATGAGCTCTGTGCTATTCACAGTTTATATATTAAGGCGAATACAGCTTTCGACGTGCATTGAATATTCTCTAATTCATTTTCTAAGTTATGTACAAAATATGGAATGTCCGAAATCTGCACACTGTGCACCTTGCCAATTAACCCTCAACTATTCATTAGTTTCATAATTCTAGTTCATGACTACTCAATCATTACATTTTTCGCTGCTGCTGTCAATATTTTTGTTTCATGGACACCAATTCCGTATGTATTTTAAAAAGATGAAAATGCCCATTAGCATGTAACCTTCGCAACGGTTTAAAACATATTTATGAAATTTGTTTCATTGATCTTTGCTTCACTTTTTGCCCACAAGTTTTATAAGCGAACGCTAACAATAATTCCTTCAGGTTCCGTCACTTCCCCATATCCCCATATTTTGGTAAAATGCAGGCTTTAATTAACATTTCAATTTTCTTTTACTTACCTAAGTTTGTTGTCAAACGAGGGAAAAAGACAAGTATTAAATACAAATTACCTAAATGTAATGCATATAGATTGCGTATTTTTAAAAATCTGAAAACATTTTTGTCTAGACAAACACTGCATTGCGAAATGATCAATGCGATTGCACTCTGTATGACCGAAACATTCAAATAATTTCAATATATTCTCAAGGTGACACGTCTGTTCAAATATAAAGCTCGTGGTTATAATTTAGTTACGCGTTTTGGTTGCCTGTGAACAGAATTGTCGGTAATTAATTAGCTTGCAGGTATTTGCACACGTAGTGCCTGGATTGTAAATTGACAAAAATTATTAATTTGTTGCAGAAAAATTCTTCCCAGGAAACAAAATGGACAAGACCAACGGTCCAATGAGTATTTGGCTAATATTTGCTATAATTGCTGTGGTAAGCAGTAGCGGACTAGATCAACGTCGTTGCCGATTTTATACAAAGCATGAAATGTTTGAAAACTTTCGTTGGGAAGAATATCCTGCGGAAATAATCTGTCGTGCGAAGTCTGAATATTGTTTCGCTGTTTGGAACTATCATGCAAACAACACCGCCATAGTTCATAATATGGGCTGCTGGAAATCCAATTTTAACGAAGGTGCTCGGGAGGAATGTTCCAGCAAATGTATAGCTGATAAGCATGAAGTCAATGATAAGAAGCCATATTTCTGTCGCTGTCACACATACTACTGCAACATGAATTTCGAAGTTTCTGTGGCAAATACAATTCACTCAGACGAGAACAACTCAACAATAGGATCTAAAATTCACAATAACAGTATTCATCATACTGAAGCTCGCTGTTGGAAGCCTGCTATTGTGACTGGTCTTGTTATATTAGTTTTATGTCTATTTTTATCAGCTGTCATTGTTTGGGTAGGATGCAGGCTTGTTAAAAAATGTAATATGACATGATGTTTCCAGGATATGACACAAATAATAATGCTGAGGTTCGTACTACCTTCCAGCCGTTAGGAACTTCTGAAGAGGAAAGAATGTAATATATCCGGCATTGTTGTGATTCCTTATTGTTTAAAAATGGAAATGTTACGTGTTTATTTTCAAAATTTGTTATTGTTTCCAGTTTGGAAAATTAATGTATTAAATGCGCAACAAAAATTCTTATCATTATTTTCTAATCATAAACAATTTTCGACTAGATATCTCACAGACTGAACAACAAACTGAAATCACTCCAGTAAATAGTTCCTACCATACAATCACTGAAACGACTTTACTTTGCCGTTTTACGCGAGAAGTTTTTTCAAGAAAAAATATTAGGACTCCTATTATGAGAAACCCAGTGTACAAACCAACCACTACATGCAATCTTGATGCCCCAATCAAATCCGGTTTACGCTCTTCCATATGCTCACTAAGGAACAGTAATCGGTCTTGATTACTCTCCGCAAATTCTGCCATTCGGTTCCACCAACGCATAAGACCAGCTTCATGAACCCTTCCAATTGTTTCTAAAATCCACTGTCTGTTCGGCGTAGCAACAACAAAAAACCACGGTTCCGTTTTGAATTCTTCTTCCACATTAAAGCATTCTATTGATTTATGAAACAACTTAATTGTGCGTCTGTATCTAGCCAAATACCAACGTGACCATCTGGCCTGCTCTGACCATGCTATTTTATACTTGACTACATGGGTCAAATGCGAGTAACCTTTCGGGAAGCAGACAAAGTCATCAATTACATAGTTACATATCATAGTACCTGGTGAAAACTTGTGCAATTTGAATAGTTCTTGATTTGTGTGAAAGGCGTGAAGAGTTTCTCGAATTGAAACAACACTTGTAATTTCACTGAAATAGAAACATGCAATAAAGACACAGGCACTACTCGATAAAACACTCAAGTAAATTAACAGTTTAGGTAAGGATTTGTGCCAGTTTTTAAGAAAATTTTCCGGTTTCAGGGGGATTTTTAAAGCCTGAATTGTTTCTGCACAAAATAATAGCATAAACAGAACAAAACTAAGAATATTTTTAACAACTGGAAGAAGCCAAAACTGATAATTGAATGAGTACAAACTCTGGTCCCTGCTATCATAGAGGCAATACATATATCTCAATCCGGAATAATATTGAAGAAAAGTACCGCTCACTAAAGAATCTGAAATATTTAGGTCCCTGCTGTCATAGAGGCAATACATATATCTCAATCCGGAATAGTATTGAAGAAAAGCACCGCTCACTAAAGACTCTGAAATATTTTGGAGGGAATATTGAGTGTAGTCTTGACTCATAAATGAATCATTAAAACAATTATTTTTACAGTCAGTGAATGTTATATTATGGACTTTAGACAATTCAATGCCTAAGCGAGTTTTAGCCCAGCAGTGTAGTAAATATCTTAATTTGTGGTATTCACGATTAGAATAGATGACATCACAAGAGAACACTTTAGAAGCACTTTGGTAATGAAAGTCATGTCCAGTATACGCAAAACGGGCATTAATCCTAGAATTATCCATCGACCAAAGGAGCTTTTTATGGAAACTCTTCATAGTCCAACTTGGCTTTAATAGGTCCGGATGAAATTCTTCATTTTGACTGCAAGAAGAGCCACATAAATGATAAAATTTTGTTGATAATGGAGTTATGTAGAGCAGCAGTTTTAGTGCAGATGTTCTCAGAAACAGCTTGTTATTCTTGATTAGTTGTATATTTTGGCAGGGAAGTTGTTCATCGGTGAATTCCACGAATAGTAGCAAGCTGCTTGAAAGCGAAAGTAAATTTTGGAGCTGAGTATGAGTCCTGGGTGAAAGCAATTCTCCTGTGGAACACATTTTTGTTGGTAGTAGGGATACTAATTGAAACACGTGGTGTACGTAAGGAATCCTATATATTTTCGATGAGTTGCCATACAAAACTGTTTGGTAATTCATTATGGTACTGTGGAACGATTCATTGCCAAAATGAAGCACCATGGAGTTAGTTTCAGAAAGACTAAGAAACCTGAGAAAGTTGGTTATATTCTTTGCCGAAGGAGATGAATCAGATACTTTTAAAAATATTAGAAACATTGTTAAATGTAAATTGTATAACATTTTTCTGTAATATACTCAATATTATATACTAAAAATTGTAAATGTGCCGGTTCGCCACACACTAGACAAACGTGTAAATGGAGAAACATTTCGACATGAAGAGTATTTAAGTTTGTTTGGTTAGGTATATTTTAAGGTTTTTGAAACGATCGAAAGTCTTTAAGTAAAGATTCCATACAGTTTACAAATTACTTAAGAAACATTTTGATTGTCCAATTTGAATTGAAACGTAAATAAACGTTAGGAAAACTGTAAAGTTGTACAATGGGCCCAATTACACATAATGGCAATTTGACAGCTTGTGTAACCTGTTAAGCATCAACGCGTGCCGTATTAAACGTTCAATATGATACCTTTCAATACCTTTGAAAGAATTATACAACCAGAACCGGTCAATAACGTTTGATAATTGAACTTAATTCATACGAAACCTTCCAACTACCAATTAAAGGATAACTTCTGCAAATTCTGTCTATTCCGGTTGCCACCAGTATTGTCATGAGAGGAAACTCTTTCAAAGCCTAGCTTTCACTTGGCAGACAAAGAAGAAAACAGACTTTCGTATAAAAACGATTCCAATTTTCCACTTAAATTTTATTCTGGAAAATTGAGGTTACTAATTAATTCTAGAAAACGAACAGCAGTGTCGATTTTAGCTAAACACTGTTTAACTGACTGACAAAAGCGTTTCGCAAGCGACATGTCACATGTGGGGTTTTGCACATTTGCACAACAGAATTCCGGTACCATTTATTGATTGCTTCGTATCTTACCAGTGTAAGTTGTTTTAGTTTTTATGGATGTTCTCGAGTGTTAATTCTTCGCAGGTTTATAGCAGTATTTCGTCATTTATTCAGAAAATTCACACCATTTTGTACTATTAAACTTTAAGTAGTTTCATTGCAATCCTTGAATGAGGTAGTATAGTGTTATATTCATTCCAGGTTAGCGAACAACCATCCTCGAAGTGAATTTCACCCATGTAACAGTAGTCATTGGCTTCTGTGCTGTTCGGAACCTTAAAAATTTAGACCTTTCCATGCGATTTACCGTGGTGGCATGGTGCAACAGTTTTTCATTGTAATTTTCCAGATCACCGTTGATGCATGCGCATGCTGATCAAGCTATGCTTGAAAGGATTACGTATCTAATCGATATATGATATTTAACCGACAGAACCGGTGAGCTTCACAAGAATTCATTTTGAAAAACTTTATGCATCCATGCAGTAGTCATTCCTAATAGCCGTTTCTGGCTTGAATCATTTTCTAATTTGATTTTGAGTTGTGTGCTTATTTCCAACCTCATGATAGTTGTGTTAAGCAGTTACGACACCAATTGTAAAAAAACTTCAAGAGTTTCACAAATCATTTCTTAGTTCCCTCTGCATCAGTGCTGCAGCAACATCTTTACACCGTTCGCCTTCCGGAGCATACCTGTTTTCCACCTAAACATGAATTTTGCTCCGATTTTCTTCTTGTTGTGTGCATTTCTTTTGCAGCTACTACATGTGACCGCATTAGACTTGGACTTGGCACGTGAGAAGAAATGTTTCGAGCCTGAGACTGTGTCAATGTCACTTGCTTGGGTACTAAAATATCGTCTATTCCATTTCCCTATATGATGGCATTTAACTGGAATTCTACGTTCATAGGTGCTATCCCATAAGCGATGGTACTACCCTTATCTTAGTCGAAATGATCTTTATCATGCGTGCGTGGAGTCATCCGGGCGGGATGTTGGCAACCTAACAGAGATTGAGTGTACTCAGCAAGGCTGTTATGTCACAGATATTGTTCGGGGTTGGTTGGGGGTTAGCCTGGAATGGCATGCATTTGGAGTGCGAAACGTGAGGGAACTTTCTTTGAGCCCGGTGTCTGGACTGGAAAAATACGATTTTCTTAGTGAAACTGGTAAGAAGACCGATTGTAAAGCAAAATCATATAAGATTCCCTAAATACGAGACAAACATGAGATTCATTCCATTAGAAAATTTATTTTTAAGTTATTCCGGATTTCAGCAACTTTATTTTAAGTCCTATTCTGTTTCAGGAAATTACGGTGGAACTACATATAGTATAATGACTGACAGCGAAACATATTTTTTGGTTTTCAACTGTATCCACGGAGACATGACATGGACGGTGGCATCACCTTACAAAAGTTTACCGGAGGAAACACTTGACCTTGTTAAAAAGAAAATTGTAGAGTATGGGTTCAGTACAGACCATTTTATGGCATTTGATTTTGAAAATAGTTGTGATATTGACAGCTGGCCAAGACGAGAGGAGAAAACTGAGTTATAAACTTACTTCATTGACCGGATGCACTTAAGAATGAACATCATGTATAATGGGTTTTGTTTGTAAAATATGAGGGCCATAAATATTGTGGAGCAATAAAAAATATGAATACGAAAATATGAACGGCATACTACAGCTAAACCGGCGAACAATAAAAAAAACTCTATTTGACCGTTTCTTATAGTTACCCCATATTCACATGTTTCACAGTTTTAAACTTTTGAGTCATTGATTTCCTGTTGTTAGGAAAACGGTGGTCAAGGTAAAACATTGCATTACACATGTTCAAATGTCTCAAATGTTTCATTTGAGTGCTCATGCAATTGCACTAGAGCCACACTTTCCCCGTTCCATATGTAACCAACACTAACACATATGATGATCTAACGATATTTTACTGGTTGCATGTAAACGCATTGGAGGGTTTAACACTTAAAGAGAATGTATTCGAAAGACTTGAAAATAAAATATGTTTTCCAGGGATCGGTTGCTTCCAAGCAAAATACATAAAATTAAGCAGAATATTTGCTTCCAAAATAAAGTCACACAATGCAAAAATGCCGTTTCCGATGACAGAAAGTACAGCAACAATATTATGCTTAAACAAATGCTGATACATAGTTACATACGATGCTAATATGAAATTAGTAAATCACAGTGGCTTCAAAAAAAGCCATTTGATGCTTGTTTTGATTTTTTCTTAAGCATGTTGAAATCCATAATGATAAGCTGAACGTTTTTCTGTTGAATCTTATCTGTCACTATTATTGTGTGGTATAACCAAGTTACAAGATCTTTCTGATGTCGATCAGTGTAAAGATAAGGTTTTAGTTATAAACAAATAGTCTAGACATGAACCGTATGAACTTTCATACAAAATTTATTGTAATGACCTAGGTCACACACGTGTAGACTCGATTGTAAAGTTTAGTTGCTTTTAGCATCGCTTCTCTTGTATTTCTCATATCTACCAGCTGAATAAATAAATCTTGATTATCCCCGCAATCACTTTTACGCAATCAAATCCTTTTAGTATCCATTTCGTTGTACATGATTTAATAAATAACAGCAGGCACCTACTTTATAGATATAGATTGCTAATTCAGATAAAATGTTTATAAAGTGTACACTAGATATGTAATTTATTCCGCCCAGTGCGTAACTTGTAACACTGCTGAGCAGTAAAATCATGCAAAAAAAAATTCGCAATATTTTTTTTGCGAACAATAACAATGTAACAAAATTTATTTTATAGTGCAAGAGGTCACACACGTGTATTCTACTTTCGCAAGTAACAAACACATCAATGAATCAATCGAGAACTCGTCACACAACACCAGTTACATAAGGAAGTAAAAAAAATGCATCACTGTAAGATTTCACTTTAACTAAGGTTAAAACTACAGAAAACAAGTTACATTCGCTTATTTGTCTGTGTATCGTGATGCCTATAGACTGATGCGTAACGCATTATATTTTTTTAACAAAACCAAGTAGGTAACTTGTTCTACGTTGCAGTGTAACAACAGATTTGATAGAAGTTGTGCCGTTCTCAGTAACAAAGTGGATCCGAAATTTCTTCGTAGATTGAAATTTTTTTAGTAGTTTTTGTACAAATTTACCCTGTGGTATCGTCTTTGTGTAATAAAAACAACTTGTTGCAGACACAATGCGATTCAACGGGGTTCATATTGTATAAATAAAGTCACCGTAAACTTCCCGGCAGATTGATAAACGGGATTGAACAGGATATTTGGTATGGAAACTGCTTTAGTTATTGTATTTAGTATATGCTAATTATAGTAAATAATGAATAAGGAGAGGAAAGTGGCAAATATAGATTAAATACATTTTGAGATGAGATAATACTATAGTTTAAAAACAACTTTACTTGTGTGGTGACCACCAACAATATGGCTGAGAAATTTGTCCGTTGAAATTTTGCACGTGTAAATACTAAATGTAAAATTGAAACGGACAAATTCGCAAGCCTGAACACATATCCCAGCCAAACATCTATTAGTTAAAACATTTCGCCGTAACATTTCATCTGTAACCTCTCTGCCGGTTTGTTCAATGCGATGGAGATAAACAGAAAAAAAGTAATTTGTAATGGTGAACCCTATTGCGTGAGTACACGTTGTCTGTAGCATACAGATTTAGTTAGTAGCGATTTACCAACA
>JAAXOA010001788.1:0-14889 GCA_036561885.1 Salina celebensis
GTCTAAAAGTACGACAATAAGTATTACGGTTCAATATTATGCTTTTTTATGGTAATCATTTTCTTCCGGGACATAATGGTCAAGAAGATTTTTATTGTATAATATGTATATGCTGTTCTCTTTTCTCCCCTGTACACTATACTCGCAATAGGAGAAAGGATGAACTACACGAGATTCATGTCTTGCTCATCATTTTAAATTTATTACTGTCGCGTCCGTCAAATTCATCCCTTGAGAAATCTCTCATCATCGTGTTGTCAATGTGGCGAAGTGTATGTGCAGTCACTCTGCACAAACTTGCTTAAGGAAACGTAAGAGTGGTAATTAATTTTTAAAAACTATTTACTCGCTTCCATAGCGAAATCCAACAAGGTTATAAATAGCACATTTTTTTCAGAGCAAGATTTTTTTCGACCTGGTCATTTTATTAGTGTGATTATCATTTATTGGGTGACGTTCAGATGATGCGAGAAGTTGCGTGTTGCTCAATGTGTGGAGAAAGGAGAGGTGTAGCTAGATGAATAGATAATGATATTAAATGCATTCAGAGGACTGCGAGGAGAGCGTGTAATAATGAGACTAATGTGAGTCTAGTGAATACCACCAAGCTAGGTAACATTAACATTAAGTTAATACGTGTATACTTCAACAGAGTTTGAGGTGTGTGTCAGGTAAAGAAAATGAGATTTTCATACCCGTCAGCAACCATGAAAAGCAGAGGCATGTGTGCGTGTATCCTCGAGCGACAAAAATTGTTTAAATGATGACGACGTGGTGGCACACCACATAGCTATTGCATATTTAAGATCAATTCTAATTATTGCCAGGAAGAAAAAAAAATCATGATTTGGTTGAGTCGCTGCTGCACTTTCTCGTCTAATCAACCTTGAAATAATTGACGACGGATTTGCTGTGATAGGTGATTATCGATGGATAGGAATGTGTGATTTGTTTCTCAATTACCGTGCTTTTCTCGGATAGTTGGGCTCTCTGAAGAAGGGGGTCTCGTTGACGACGTAGAATGACTTCCAGGATGAGTGAGATCAGAATTTGGCAGTGGTAGAGTGCCACCAGCGGCGGCCGCTGAGAGCCCAGCAAGGGCAGGATGATGATGGTGATGATGTAAAGGATGATGGGGAGAGCCTGCAGAAACTCCGGTTGCACCGCCACCACCTCCAGCACCACTTCCAACAGGTCCTCCTGCGCCACCTCCTCCTACTACTGGGTTTTGCCACAAATGTGCTGCGGCTGCTGCAGCCGCCGGCCATGGAAATGCATAGGGATGATACAAGCCAGCGTACCCTCGAGCGAACTCTGCTGCTGCTCTTTCCGCTGCTCGATTTCGTAAAATTCTATTGATGCTGGATACACTTGGGGCAGTGCTGTTGGTGCAAACACCTGAAAAAAACAATTTATATAATAATTAAACCAAAAGAAATAATAATTAGTACTTCTTGGTTAGTTTCTTAAGTCAAACTTGAATATCACAAGTTTTTTATGTGGTTTTAACATTAACTTTTATGCATTCATTACAATTTTGCATGCACACTAACATACACACACGGCCTCGGTGAAAATTGTAGATCTGAATTCTAGATAATGCAATGCACTGCTAATTGCTATGAGCAGCAGGAACAGTAGCAAACCTCCACCCAGAAAATATGAGAGTAGTAAAGAAAAGTAAGCGAAGAAGGTAAGAGATGGAAAAACGTTGAAATAACAAACCGTTTTTCTAGCCAAGGCTGCTTTAGTAAGCTGTTTGATCATGATGATAGTAATCAATAACCACGAGGAGAAAATTCTACAATGTAATCTGCAATTAAAATAAATGCTGCTGGCGATGATGGTGGCGAACTTGCCGCCGCATGGTTTAAGTAACGAAAAAACAGACGCCGGGTATGAATGCACATTTTTTTACACATTGCATTGGGATAAATTAGATTGCTTGGATCTTATGCAATTATGCTTCGGTGTGCAGTTTAATTTGCATTTAAAGGTTCACAATAATCTACTTATAGGTTCCTCCACCCAAAGGTTTATTCGACGTAAATTTACAAACGTTTAAAGCTTTAAAACTATAAGTCATTGAATTCTGTTAAAAGTCCACATCCACCGCTCAAATATGAGATTTGCAAAACGTACGGAATTAAATATGAGTTTGAAACATGCCTAGTTGTTAGCGGATCTGAGCTTTTCAGTACACTTTAATAGCCACCATGTAATTGTACGAAGGGGACGTATCCACTGACTAAAGATGGCATTGTCAACGAGGTTACTGTTTGACGAGCTTGAAATCAGACTGGGGAAGTCGATACATGTTGACTCTCTGCGTGCAAGCAAGTTAGGAATCAGGCAAGCATGGAAAAACGAGGAATGGAGGAGGGCTGGTAAAATACCCAGCGATGTGGAGGAAAGCGGTTGAGTTGAGATTATCGTCAGCAATAAATATAGTGTACACATCAAATTTCCCTTCACTTTCCTTCTATTTAATGTAATATATCTAATACAATTATCCGCCTGGCAAAGGTGTTATTAAATATTTGTTTGTGCATGCAAAACAACAGCATACGCAATACTTGGCTGAGAAATACCGTTGAGCAAGTAGAGTGAGTGGTGCCGGCGCGCCAATAATACCTAATCGTTTAAAGCCAGCCCCAGCAATTACGTTTAAAAATAGAGGAGGCAAGAAAAATGCATTAAATAACATATTTTATCGTGTATTTTTGCAGCCAATGTCAATTTGGACTAGCTTGTGTTCGCTGCCTCAAATAAAACTCACACACTGTGAGGATGTGCTCTCAAGACAGAAAATCGCGATAAAAGAGCATGTTAACGCAGTTTCAAAGAAAATGGAATATTTCACATGAAATTGCAGTTGTGGGTGGATTTGAAGTGCCGAGAAGGGGCGTAATTTTTGAGTGGAGCTGATAGTCAATCACCTTCTCTTCATCTGGACACCCGGCACGATGCACCCTTGGATTATGTGCTTGCAGAATCAATCTGATGACTTGTTTCACTATACATACGTATATAAGTACTGCATCAACTTAATGTAGCTCGTATTTACCCATAATATAAAACACATGCTCGTTGTACTGGTGATTTTGGCTGTGCTCAGACCATAACACCAACGCCGATTGCGGATGTGCTTCTCTTTCGAGTAATTAGTACTTGAAATTAATGCTGAAATATTGCCTCTATTCATTAAAGAAGGTTAAAACGAGTAGTAATGGCAGTTTAATTTAATAGACTTCTAAGAACAGAAAATGAATTTTTCATTTACCTGAATTGTTTGACTTCACCATTTGCCATTCAAGATCATAATATGGTACGTATTTGGTACATAAAGATATTACATGATATTGCATGGAGTTCGTAATATTCACCAGTTTATAGGTTAACTTGACAGGTAATATATCACAACAAGAATAATAGTCTTCGGGTAAAACATATATAGGAACACAATCAATTTTCCAAAATCTTACTTCTCTTTTAAGTATTTAAAATAACATGCCGACAAGGCTGAAATAATAACGTAAAGACTATTTAATGAAAACAAAAGGAGCGACACGTAAACAGCTATTTAGGGAATGTACAAAAAACCTAATGATAATGTGATGTAATTTTATGAAGTGATAAATAGCCGTAAATGATAGTAAATTTACAAAAGGAAGAAGGAGGCGGTGAAAAAACTTCTTGGTTGCGCAAAATATGAAACAGAAAAAGTTGAGCGTATGAGTCTCTAACCATGAGAAGTAATTGTAATGGAACACTGGAATGGCAAGAATAATTAGCTGTTTTGCTCAAACTTATTACTCATAAGACGTTTTTGATTGCACGTATTTATGCTATTTTTGTTCCTCAAAAATATCTTTTCTTACAGCAGAAAGTAAGCGCCATTTGACGATATGTTCATTACGTATTTTGCACCTGTTTTGTAGTATTATTTATTATGTCTACTAGCTATTTGAAAAGTAATCTTTAAAAAGAGTCTCTTAATGGACTATGCTACTCTTAATAAATGCTGTTTACTGTGTGAAGTATTTAAGTACGTGTAAGTAAGTGTTCGTAATAGTAGCCCATGTTGAATGGTGATGTTTATATTATCTTGATGATTATTAAGTTAGCTTTTGAGTGAGTAGTCATGTAAAGTGTCTTGTTGTACATGAAGGATTAATGAAAAAAAAATCAAAGGTACGTTCTTATTAACATTGCATAAAGTAGCCTTTAAAAACTGCTGGTCGGATGTCCCAAGATAAAGTTTCTTGTAACAGCAGTCCACACTATACATAGCATATGCCAACGTTATTTTTTTAATTTAACAATTTAGCGATCAGTGCGAAGATTCCACATCACAATTCATATCCATTTGGGCTTCTACAAATAAATGAGAAAATCGCATTACTGGTAATCTAAACGATATACCAATATATCAATTAATGGAGAAGCGAACTTGTTATCTTAACGTGACGCTGAGAATTTTGTCGGTCGAAGGAGGATTCGGGGCGACTTGAGTAGTTTTTAGTTAGCTTGTGAGACCGAGAGTGGTTGTACAAAACCACTCACTCAGAAGCTCAGTCAACCTGTCAAAGTAAAACTGGTAATTTATGAAGAGGAGCTGCTGAAAGATGATGAGACTGATAATAAAATAGTACCAGCGGCTGGCATCACACTTGAGCAGTACATTGATCTAGCCACCGCTGGTGTTGCCTTACCGGAATATAATTGAACGTTTGAGTTACTTTTCGTGCATTTGAAACACAAGTACGAAAATTATTGTATGAGTAATTGGTTTGTGAAATGCGATGTTTGTACTACTGGCTCCAAAAGAAGGAAACCGTTTAATACTCATAATTTTACGTGGGAAACGATTAATTTTAAATATTTTCGGTAATTGCAGTATGTGCGAAAATAGCTCACTACAACTGGTTTTTATGAGGCTGAACCTGTCGTCCATGAACGTATGTAGCATAAAAATATAGAAACTTTTTTACCAACAAGATGCATACTCTACATTACTTCTTCTAACGCCCACAACATTAAAATCAATTCCATAAATTACACGCCCTTTAATAAAATATTGCATTGCTTACTTTACAAAACTATTAAACCTCACGTGTAAGCTCATATCATAAAGCAACGCAAGTTGTCTTTATGAGCTACATAATGAAGCTAAACTAATTTAAACATTTAGCAAATAATTCCTTAGAATTAATTCATATTTCTTCCTTGATCAAACCATACCTACGAATATTTTGAGTGAGCGTTCTCCCATAGTTTTTAAATACATTTTAAACGAAACAAATAAAGCAAGTCCTACAAGATTACAATAGTATGGAACCATTAATTGTGCAATTATTTCGATTTACTTTGCACACAGTATATCATCCTTGGATACACTCAAAGGAGTACGCGGATCTTCACGTTTAATCATAAGTCTTGCCTCTGTATCACGCTTGTTGAAAGGAATTTCAAGGAAGATTACCGCGGTTGGATTGACGAGACGTCTTTAATAGCGCTAAATATACGATGATCATATGAAATTAAGTTTAATCTTCAACTGAATTACCCCCATCATCGGCAGACAAAGCGATAATTTATTTTAAAAGGATGATAATGATCTAAACGTTTCTACAAAGTCTGGAAGAATGCAGCAAATAGGAGTGATATCACCACGGCAATTGATATTGTCTAGTCTCCACTGATGATAATTATCACAATGATCAATTTTCCTTGTTTCTTATGCAAACCAGAAACTGTTGCTCTTGTTGTTTTGAAAAATGTGATTGTAATGTTTAGCTTCAAAACATTTGGTAACTTGGCGAACGGTAAAACGCAAACGAAACTAAAAAATATAGAGAACTCAGTAAAATCGATTAACCTCACAAGGGAAAGAAAATGATTATGTGAAGAGAGAACAATTGAAAAAGGGTCAAACTTTATTCGTAGCGTTTAGTAATTGCGACAAAAAACCTCACGTAGTACTTCCACAAACAATTTTTAAATTGTTAGAAAACGTAGGTGGCTCAAGCAGCATTCATAGGAAATCAACTTTGTTGTATTGCTAGCAATTTCGTCTTGGTCTTAAGTAGGTTTTTTTTATACTTTTTTGCTGAAAGCAGGTAATCATTTAGTTTTATGCATAATTCTCTGATGGATTTCTCTATCCAAGTTTTTCCTCACATGAGATGATAATAGCAGTGTAGTGGCGAGTGGCGACTGTATGTCCGACTAAACATACAGTAATTATTATTATGCATGTTAAACTGCTTGGGTGTACGTACGTATTACATGTGTAGAATTCAACTCACCAACGTGTTCTGTTGTGAATATTTAAGTGAAAATTGTTTCAGGACAAAGGAAAGCTAAAGCTGAATTAGAGTCCGTAATTTCTAGTTTTTTAGGAAAAAATATCTTAGGAGTTTCCTAAAAATTTGTAATCTAAGCGTCATACGATCCCAAAAACATCTTGTGACTATAAAAACCGAATGTTCTTAATTGTGTTTTCTAGGTGCCCTTACCGCAACCGAGTAAGCACTGGCTATCTTATTTTTAGTGATGCAACTTGTTCTTGTTTGCGTGCGAGTGCAGCGAATAAGAAATGTGTATAATATTCAAAATGATATAGAAGGCATCCATGAGCAAACTTAAGTAGTCATTGTAAAAATAAGCTGAAACTCAAGTTAAGTTATAGGCGCAATTTTTTATACCAGCGAATTTTTTTTTCGAGTTTTCAGGGTATACAAGTTCAGATTATTGTGTAGAAAGATGGTGTGCAGATAATTACTGGCCAGTAAACGAGTAATTATTGACAGTCTGAACAAAACTATTAATATGTGCATTCTTGTGTTAAAATTTACTCGTGCATTAGCGCAATGGTTTGAGGCTGGAGTTTCATGAGTTCACACACACAGCTCAGTCGTGTTCTTGTAGTCAAAACACAAACCAGAGCAGAATTGAACAAATGCAATTTGCATTTGAAACCTTTTCAATTTTCATGTTCCATTTGATTCCTGCATGAAGAATGAATACTTCCTTACATCGGTTGAGCCTTTCGATACAAAATGGATTATAATTGAAGACAGATGCACAATAATTTGCACTAAAGATTATAAATGCAATTTCCTCGAGCCACGTAATTACGATTACGTAGTCTACAGCCAGCAACACTGACCATCCATAAAAAATAACTTGAACGTACTACCTGCATAATGAAAACACTACATAAATGTTCAATGCTTTAGGGTTGCATGCTCATGCAAAATTGTTTCAATTCTAATACAAAATACCAATTTGAGTCGTTTTTTCCGCAGGCAAAATCAATCAATACTGCCAATGCGTAATTCAGTAGTTGCCATTTCTAAATTCGTTGCCCTTTTACCACAGCATTAATTAGCATTTTGTCAGGTTTAAAAAAAATTATATCAAGGGAAGGGATCTATAACAAGCATAGGTGTGCAAAACAAGTTGTCGTAATTTGTGACAACTTGTGACACGCTAATATTTGTCACTATGTGTTGTTGTTGTGTTGTGTTTTAGCTCAGAAAACTTTTCCAACGTGTTGTTGTGTTGTGTGCATTTCACTAGAAGATGTGTTGTGTTTTTGTTGTGTGACAACCGCTCAAAATTAGAAAAATTATGAGGATTGGATGTGTCAAGAAGTATGTAATTTTAGCAAAATTTTCATAATAACAAGGCGGTTATTCAACGAAATGATCAAGGTAATGATGACCCTGGGTAATACGCGAGAGTAAAAAACAATCTGAACCTAAGGTATTTTCTTTGTAAAAAAGACCATAATTTATGTGGAAATCACATTATAGTATTTGAAGGGCTTGAATGTTGTTTATGTAGTTGTCATGTAGGTATACATAAATTTTGGCGTATTTAGAGTTTTCACACCCAAACAAAATTATGGTAAATTATGACAAGCGTGGGTGATTCCAATTCGTAATTATATACATCTAATAAGCCTTTTAGAGTCGAGATTCTAAACAGGTTCTCGACTTGGGATGCCGGGAAAACATCATCTAGTTTAGAGAGGGAGAGAAAAAGGTCGATCAGTCAGATTTCTTTTCTGTGAAACTTATATTAACCATAAAATAACGCAATAGGCTTGTGATGAGCAATTACTCAAGTTGGATAAAATGTAACGCTTCAATCTCAAGAGTGAAGGTTTGCGTAACTCCAGTAGCTCAAAGAAATACTTGAGGGAACGAAGATAAATAACACGGTCATCATTAAACCATTTCATACTCATGCATCATATCAGGGTATCATCATGACGGCGATGCTTGTTAATGATCAAAATGAAAAGGTATAGAATATTTGTATAATTTTTCCGTGATCATCATTTTTTACTCAGACTAGCCAATTATTTTATCTTTTTATCCAGACAGCTTATCTTTGTTTTACGCTGCAGCTTGGAAGTTGTTTGGTTTTGAAATCTCTCGAAGTGTTTAAGATACGCATTAGCCTCATTCCTAGTTTTCATTTTAAGACTAGCTTAACAATCTATCGTGGTGTATTTGAGCTAGAAAAATATTTATGTATGTATAGCTGGCAAGGCAACTGGCGACAAGCAAAATGACAAACACCTCCTGGAACACTAGAAAACCATTTACCTGACTTAATGCGCAAATTGCATCAAAAGTGAATCAAATTAGAATGCATTTCATTTGTCTTTGTGACTGAAAAGAAAGCAAGTTCTCACAGGTACTGTCATGTTGCATTCCAAATTCTTTGCTGTTGCATCAAAACAATTTTTCAGTAGCAATTGTCGTTCATTTAAATAGATTACTTTTCTGTTACAATATAATTACACCCCCATTTTAAAAACCTATACCCTTATTCAATCATTATCCACATCGTGACTAAACAATGCTCGCATCTGTTATTCAATTTAATTTTATAAATAACATCACTGCAATACATCACGCATAGTTTACCTGACGAGACTGGTTTCGTCGTTGATCTGAGAACAAAATTGCACGGGACGCCGAGTTGCAAGTTGCAATACCTACACGGCTGCTTCAAACAAGTCTTACTGCGCCAAATCGCTGCTCTGTTGTATACATTTTATGGACAACAACCAAATATGAACCTAAAAATCTATTTTGAGTGCACTACATGGAGGAAATCTGTTTAGTAAATTGCTACACAACACTCGCATAATTCCACGATTCTTCACGTTACCTAATTCCACAATTCTTGAACATAAATGCAGAATGGGAATGGCATGAAATTAAAACATGCTGGAAAAAAGAACAAAGAAAGTAAAATTCATACCAGGATTATTACTACTGATCTACGCATTCGACTGATATTTTTTATAGAATCTTATAAATCCATTGTTTTAAAATGAAGTTCATATGTATTTTCAACGTTCTCAGTTACAGTCAGCACATAACAAGCATCGGTGAGACCCTCACCGATTACGTTGCCAGGAATAAAAATGTGCATTGGTGTTGTCAAACGTCACTAACAATCAGTCACTCTGTCACTAAACAAACAAGATGTGAAAGGAGTGACAAAGAAAAGAGGTAACAAGTGTAATTGTTTGTAAATATGCATGTTTCTGTCTGAATAATGATGTGGACGATAATGACATCCGACCGCAAACGAAAATAACCTGGGAACAAGAAATGACATTGGGTAGAAACTGTAGAAAATATGAAGCAAGTCAGGAGTACCAGCACTTATAGTTTGGATACGTCTAATTGATTCACTCCTAGTTAGCGTATGCAGAGACAGAAACTAGCTGTATTCAGGTATTTTGTGCAACAGATACCCTAAAAGCTTTAATCATATGCATTTAAAATCGTTTAATTAAACAACACACTTCATCATAAATACGACTAGTATCATATACATCTGAAGCTGATACGGTGTATTAAACTTAAACTAGCTGAGCAGAGTGTTTGATTTCTCGCTTACAAGTAGTGATAACCATGATACCCTTTGATTAAAGTCTTGATATCAGCACTTCATCAAGGAAAATGTTTCACTGTGTAAGTTGTAAGCACATGTAATATATTTATATTTATACTTATTAATGCAGAGAAAGCTTTAATACAGTAGAAACATTGACAGAGGCTAGTGTCAAGTGACCATGATTCTTGCTTGGCCTCTGGCCACCTTTTAAAACTGCAGTCGAACTGATAAAATTTTTAAGTGAACCAGGAAATAAAATAATTTAATGAGATGCTAAGGCAATTATCCACTAAGTCCAAATCCTATTGCAACACTTTCAGTTCCATTATGTTTCTATTACCCTCTAATACCCTGTTATTTCCTTGGATTTTAAGTTGCTATAGTTTACGCAATAATAATATTATGTTTTAATGTATATGTATTAGCTTCTAGGACTAACAAATATTTATTCTGAAATCAGAATTAGGCTATTGTTGCGTATTTGAACGAATCCAATACATTGTATTTACGCCGTAAAGTCTTTAATTTGTTTGCTGGACACTACTAAATCAGTGGGTTTGTTTATCTCATTTATCTGTAGCTAGTAGTATTGCTACTTTTCGATTGTGTATACACATAGAATATGCTAACAACGGAAATCAGCATGCGAAGTTCATCTTACGTAGAAATAAAAAGGTTTTCCTGTAGATAATACATTTTGGGTCACTTTGCACCACACCCTGTCTCAGTTTATCTGAAACCTAACCCTTTGGACAGATTTATTGTAGTCTTGCCTGCTTTTTATAGCCAAACTGCATTTGAATGTCAGCACTTTTTGTGGTTTCTTTTCAATCTATTTCGAAGTCCGTTTATAGATGTTTACTCTGATCAGTCTTCTTCGCAAAGAAGTGTGGTCTCACAAAAACATGGCCATAATGTAACCAACTCCTCCATATTCCTCTTGAAAGTGTGCAAGACACACGATTGTCGCTTATAAGAATGATAAAATGTGCAAATGGCTGTAAATAAAGTAAGCCAGTGACCCGGCAGATACGTATGCCTCGGCAAAAAAATAATCAAACATTGAACATACTACTTTTGAAGTAAAAGTTGATACTTGCATCAACGTACAGTTGACCACCACTACTAGCTCAATCTTTCACAGTGTGAGTTTCAATCCAAAGACTTGAGCTTTAACATTTTATATGAAAACTTCTATTTTGAATTTAGCAGGTTCAAATTCGGGACCAGATGTACACGAAAATTACAGCCAATGCAAGTTACTAAGTCAGTTTTTTTTTCAATTGAATCGAACGGTCGTCGCCGTCGTCAGATGTAGATGGTACCTGTTATTACTATTACCACTCTGCTATTACTTATTTTCCCCTTGCGCCTTGCTCGCTGATACATATTTATTCACTTCGTCGCGATGCAGGGTATGGATGCGGTAAAGTAGGAGAAAACAACCGACCACCATGCACAGCTACACCTTCAACAACGGACATTCAAATGAGTATTGAAATAAAGAATTGAAGGAAGGAAAGAATTAAAATAGATTGGTTGTAGCATAAGTGTAAAATGAGTTTGGTTGTGGGTGCCCGGCTTGTTCTTAGTAGTAGCCAGTAATGATGATATTTTCAGAGAGGTAATGAGAGCAAACTGAACTCACGGGTAATCCTCGCACACAACATCATCAATAAGAGAAAATGATAAATTAAAAAAGACAATAATTTGAGCGTTATTAAACGCATGTCGTTTTCTTGTACTCTTCTGAATGTGGAGAAGCGAGCTGCGCGAGAAGGTTAAAGTAAATTATCTCTTTTTCTCNTGGAGAAGCGAGCTGCGCGAGAAGGTTAAAGTAAATTATCTCTTTTTCTCTTGAAGTGTACACTACTTTTCCTGCATGTGTCACTCCTTTCCTCTCTCACAACTCTTTTGACTGACACTTCGCCGGCAAGTCATGCAATCTCTTATTGCGATTATGTCCAACAAACAATTGGGCATTTCTATTTGCATGCAATTTGAATACGGTGTTTCAAGACACTTTGCGGGTTTGTGCTGACTTGCTAGTATGCCTACAGACCATCACTCGCACATTCAATCCTATCCAAAAACGGAAAGAGAATTAAATATTTAGAAAATAAAATTGAATATCTCATTTAGACTTTGATAACTTTATCAAGTCTCTCAAAACGTTTTAAGCAATAGAAATATTAAAAATAGAAATAGATAGACAGTAAATCAATGAAATCTCTAGCTCCGCAACTCACGCGCAATGTTCTATATATAGAGTTAGTATCTCACAATTTGGCGATTATCATTTTCAATGTACAATAGGAAATACTAAAGGTATGAACCGATAACTTACTCTATTTGATAAATATGCTTGGATCTTAGGTTTCAAACAGTAACATCATTGGGCTTGGTAACAATAAAGGAATGTAGGAATGGCTATCGGCTACCTTTAAAGATTTTATCAACTTTAGCTTAAGACTTCCCATTAAGTGCTTTATATATAAGTATATATGATATTATATATAAAAATCCAGTGTAATTCGATCCTTCTCCATACACTTGCTACGATCGAATCAATAACAATTTATTTTATTTATCAATCAACATTGGAAAATCCTGTGACTTTCTATTACTTTAATGTTCTTTGTTTTATAATGTTGTCTTTTATGTCATTATTACTCCGGGTGGAACACATCGTCTAACCCTTTTTTTATGAGAATCCTCACTTAGTTTTGTCATATACTGAAAGGGCAAGTAATATATGCCATGCCGGAACGTCTTTCCTTTGAAAACCACACCATGTGCAACTTGAACTAGTTTTTACTCTCCTAATTATTATATCACATTTAAAATATCTTTGAGAAAATGGAAACAAATCCTAGGTGGAGAGTAAGTGTTGTTCTTTTCTTCTACAAAGGAAAATGTGCCGCTGATAGTGTTGCGTTGTCTCTTTCTCTCATCAGCACTATCATCATCATCACTACTGTGGCCATCCAGTATTTTGTTGCACACTCCCTCCCTCACTCCTCTTAGAAGTAGTAGTAGGAGGACATGGAGATCAAAACAACGAAATGTATATCATGGTGATGATCATCATTATCCGATCTCCTTGTTACAGAGTAGAATGGATGTATGGTGTGAAAGGAAGGCGTTATAACACAATATTACTTTTATAACCATACATCTTTCCTTCTATGAGCATGTTGAGTGTTATTGCTTAGCCTAATGAAAATGCAAATATATGCAAGCATGTGAGTATATTTGTTGTATAAATGATGCAGTTGTTGATGAATGGCTGGTGTTGTTGGCGGTGCCAGTAGAATGCAAATGATATTGTGGAGCATTCTAAATTACATGAGGTTCGTCTGTTAGGGTTCGATCAACGACTATTTTTACGACAAAACGATTAGCGTTGCTTGCACTATGGTCTTTCATATGATGACTATATGCATCTTGAGAAACAACAAATAACAAATCTATTTTGGCAAATAACTGACTTTAAAAAGGTTCTCAAATAGTTTTATCAAGTCTGATTTTCTATCTATTGTGTTGTACGTTAAAAAGTTAAAAAATATAAACAGCAAATTGCACTCAATGACCAGTTAAAAATAATTATGTGACAAAAATTAATGAAAAAATTGAATGAATGAACGATTCAATGAACATACAACAAAAACATACAAGTTTCGCTAAACCAGACATTTGCATATTTTTGTAGGTACTTTATCATTCTGTTGAACCTGTTCATCAAGAAGCAATCTTACTCAAGTGTAAATCTCTGCTCTCAATTGAACTCAATTACAAGATTCATGACAGATGAATTAGAATCATGAATCCGCAACCCTTACGCACAGCAGGACTGAAATTATGAAAGTAGTAACGAAATAATGTTTCGCATCCTTGTCTGTTTGTCAACAGTCTCGTTTTTCACTAATTCGAACGGCAGCTTTAATGTCCAATGTTTGTTCTTAGTCAATCCGTTAAGCGTTATCGCGTTTTATTTAAATTTGAACAAAAATCCATTTACTACTTTGAGTTCGCCCTTTGGTCCAAAATTACGATGGCTTCATACGTGCACATTCGCACGAAGACCGATACACGAAGTCCCTGTCAACCAGACGGTTTTATATTATACCCGATGAAGCTTGCTGGGTGAAAATCACAAAAGTGGTTTTTAGAAATGCTCAAGAATCCTATTTGCTCTAAAATTTAAGTTCATTGGAACACTACAAATGTTGAATGGTACCTCTGAGAGAAGCACTCTTAATGGATTTCGTTTATCTTTGGTTTTTTTTCTATTCTGCATAGAATAGACCACAATCAAGGATTTCTTACTCTGCTGACTTTGCCGCCTCTTTCAGTGTAAACGTTAAACTAGTTCTTTAAACAATTACTATGCATAAGAGAACATGTCCAGTGACATGAGTATATAAACTGTATCCAAAAATTATAGAGATGTGATATGCTTTTGCATGCTTTTATGCGACACTCATGAGGTTGATAAAGTAATAAATAAAAGCAAAAGAACAGAACATGGTTACATGGAATGATAATTAATTTCCACACAGAGACAACAAACAGGTAAGCATTGTAAATAGGCACAGTAGTGTGATGTCCACTTTTATTCCCTGCTTGTGTGACTATTCCTTGTTTTTCCTCTTCTCAACTTTCGATTAAGTATTCATGACACACACCATTCTGCTCGTAATATACTCACCGTGCTTTTTTGTTGAAAGCTATTTTTCTAGTTGAAACAGCAAATAAATTCGTCAAGCTCTTTTGATAATGTAATCATTCTCTTTGACCAATATGATAGTGTGATGGTGAAAGGTCAATAAAATAAGATGGATGCTTAAGCACCATCATTCTCAATTGCCATCACATTAAACTTTTTTTTTCTTCACGACAATGTAGTCTGCACACTGAGCAGTCTTACAAAATGGGAAGGACGGAGTGTTTGAT
>JAAXOA010001789.1:0-14887 GCA_036561885.1 Salina celebensis
GCAAACTTTCAGTAAATATTCGCTAACTGCGACGAGGACCTTGAACATAATATTGAGTTAAACAATGGACCTGTTAAACAAATCTTTGTGGTTGATTAATATTGAGAATCCAAAGAAATGCAGCGGACATAACCAGCGCAAAACTAGTCGGTTTAGACACAATTATAGTGGTTTTCCAAAACGACTAGGAAAGGTATAAGGTGGAAAAAACCATACCGCAATTCATACGCATGATTAAAATATTTTATGGTTTCAGTGTAAATACCGAGACAATCCTATTTCCGAACTAACCTGGTATAATGTTGGCCGTGAACAGGAAGCCTTTTTTGCACAATAATATGAAGCACAAAGCTTGTGCAATTTGCGGTCTTATTTGTAAAGCTATGCGGTATTTTCGCATTATAAAGACAAGCTACATACTACCCGTGTCCCGTACTAGGTCCTTTATGCGAGCTAGGCTGTTTTGTAATTTATGATGATTTGCTTGAGAAGTCAAACTAGACAACTTTCATTCGTCCAGTAATTTGTCTTGTACTGAAGGAAAATGAACTTTGAAGTTTACTTCATTCATTCATTATTGCTATCAATATATGACATTTTTATTCACGTTGACATATCCATGCGGCCTTTTATTTCCTCCACATGTGAATGCGTAACATTTTTAATGAATAACATTTATCTTATATGTCAAACTGTACAATCTGTGTCTATAATATGCCTAGCAATAGCTTTCATATGGGAAGCAAACTTATAAAATGCAAATCTAGAGAGCATTTATAAAAATATATATTTATGTGTCTATCTGTCACGGTTAGTGACTTCTGCTGATAACAGCATGTGTGTATACCTTAACCACGAAGCATCTTGGTCTCTTTTCATGTAAACAATGATTAAACAATCAACT
This sequence comes from Salina celebensis, assembly GCA_036561885.1. Classification (NCBI taxonomy): domain Eukaryota; kingdom Metazoa; phylum Arthropoda; class Collembola; order Entomobryomorpha; family Paronellidae; genus Salina; species Salina celebensis. The sequence goes on from JAAXOA010001789.1 coordinate 905, forward strand.
ATCGAGATCGAGAAGCACATGTACGAGTGGATTCAGTTACAAGTATTCTTGACCTTCAGACTTTACCCGATGTTATTCTATGTTTATTCTTTCAGCATAAATGTTCGCGACCTTTATCACATAAACTCTGTACTTTTACCAAATGAATGAATAGCAAAAACGTCTCAGATATAAGCACACTGAACGCGCGTCTTTAATCATGCATACCAATCATGGCACAAGACGCAAATCATATCAAACTGACCACAACAATCAACCGTGCTTTAACACATTCATAATTAACGCTTCATATCAGTTGGCTTCACAAAAAAGTACAGAAGACTTTTGACCTTCAAGTCGATGCTATTGTGACATCGCGGTGTTTCAGCTTAATGGGAGCTTGTCATTTAACATAGTCTATCATATTTAGACTTCATTGGTTCATAACTGTGAACAGCTTTTGGTCTTTAGATAAGACTACTGACTGTCAAGGTGAAAATTAGCAATGAATATCCAACCTCACTCATTGTCAGTAATTTGATACTTTGAGGCATGCACGAAGAAGTATGTTTAAAATCGANTGTCAGTAATTTGATACTTTGAGGCATGTACGAAGAAGTATGTTTAAAATCGACAAACTACATTGCAGTAAGCTTTTAATTCATATTGTATAGTTGTATACTGACAAGTTGACATAAATAATTATAAGATGGATAACGTTAATGCATTTTTTCAAAAATCAAGTAACCTAAAATCAGCTATTCTAGAAATCTCCAGATCCAATAGATAAATGTGTAAATGGCACATCAAAATGTCACCAAATGCCTAATATCATGAGATTAAGAATGTGCTCAATGTGTTTTGCATTTTTAAATACAATTGAGGAAGGTTAAGTAGCGGATGAACATTAATGACACTTAATTACTGTTTTAAAAAATGTTTTTGGTGAAGCAAATTTGTAATGTATGTTACTCCTAGGTTGTAGGTTAAAACACATTTTCAAAGCTATTCAACAAGAAGTTTGTAATTTGAGCTTACCTTTTGATACACTCGACTGGTCCAAGATTGTTACGGTATCCGCCAGTTATGTAAGGATTAAAGGTAAAGATAATGAGGTGCCTCCTTGGCACTCAGGCCATGTGTTAAACACGGCTTCATCTCGTTTAAATTCTTGTGACGATGTCCTTGACAGCAAGCGTGGTCATTTAGGACATTTGGAGAGGATGTGTGTGTGCATGAACATGAAGTTGTTACACGAGAGGAAGCATCTCCATCCTCACTGCTTCCACTGTCATTGTCCTTTGAACCTTTTCGCCTCCTGTTTTGTTTCCTTTTTGTCATGGAAGTTGACTGCGATGAGCATTTGGAACCACTTTGACAGCACTCCTTTGAAGCAACATCAGATTCAGAACTTTTATTGGAAACTCTCGGCGATGTCCTTCGTATGGTGGGACTCGATACTGGAGTTTGGCTAGGAAGTGAGCTGTCCTGGGAAGCAGGCGAACTTTTCGAAAAGAACGATGACAAATTGAACCAGCAAATTTTACTTGTCGATGCTGGGAAGCTGCTGCTACCTGTGTCTGCCATTTTACGTCTACCTTGGTGCGAATTTTATTGCTATTTAGTTCAAAATTGATGATGTCTTTATTGCGAAATCAGAAAACTTTCCACTGCTCTTCATGCGACATGGATATTTTTATTATTTCGCCTTGAAAGACCGTTTTGTAGCAACACGAAACTGCAAAAGAACAACGAAAAACTCAACTTTATTCCCACAATTTAGCAAAAAAAAAAGAAGAATTTTGGTAACACTTGCCAGCAAAACTTATATCACGTATAGGTTTTACAGATTTCACTCTCGTTTTTTCCTTCCGTTTGTCAGTTGAAAGGGGAAAAAACGTTGAAATTTTAAACAAGCTTGTCTTTTACTAAGAAATGGTTGAATAGCTCGTCCCAGTGTAAATGCAGCATAACTGCCTGTTTATTTTAATTGACACAATAGCAACCTTAGTTGATAGAATGGCACATAAAGAAAATGATAATTACCCTCTTTCAAAGCGTTTTTTTTCACAGGGGCAACAACCAGAAAGGTTTTGATCTTGCCAGCTTGGTGGTGTGAATGAAACTAAAGGAATGGTTGTCGCAGTATTGTGCATAAAATGACAGAAAGCACACCAGAATGTGGGTTATCAAGTGTATAGAGTAATCATTAGGCACACGGTACACAAAGGAACTGCGCTTGCGAACGCATGCAGCGAATGGCAAAGTGACGATCATTGCCAGAAAACCAGAGCCATTAGAATACAGCTAGTTTTAAAAGAATCAAGTATTTACAGGGATCATTATGTGGGAATCATTATCATCAGCATGATAGCAAGCAATCGACAGACTTCCTTTTGCAAACTGGCATTGCAACATTTAGGGGGAGAGGAGCTAGTTTCACAACGTAAAAGCATGCGTAGTTCGGTTTGCCAAAAGGAAAAAATATGTGAGAACTACGGATGGGATATAGAATTGATTACTGATCATGATCAACTGCATGCTTAACAGAAAACAACTGAAGCGATACCTACTTGTATAAAAAAAACTGAATGTTATCAACACAGGTTTTGGCTGCTTTTGTTGGTCGGTGAATAACAAAATCCTTGTTACACCTTTCGCTAAACAATATAAAAAGTGCAAGTTTTTTCAAGTGAATTACGAAGATATGTATGAAAAGTGCCATTATTTTGTTCGAGAAAAATGGAGCATGTCATACCATACACTTTCTAATTGGTTAAATTGAACCTGAAGGGATCTTCTTTGCATAAAAAAAAATATATTGGGTGTGCTTTGCTGACTTGTGCAATTAGTCTTCAGTGCAATGCACAAATGTTTTGACTTGTAGTAAAAAAATGGCAATTTGTTGGTGGTATATCTTCGACAATTGACTGAATTGACCAAGTCTGAAAAGAAGTTGGTATGTACGAAGATACTTTGTACTTCAGTTTTGATCAATTAGTCGGATAAACTTTTAATTTTATGTGACCATTGTATATTTAATTTATTACTATAAATTAAGGATTGTATACAAAAACTTGCTCTTACCGTGTTTCTCTGATTAGCAAGGGTTTCCCATTGTTTGGCTATTTCCTCTATTGATACTTAGTTCTATTTCACGGTCGCTTTTTATGATGATACTTGCAAAGCAATAAACTGAAACGCTGACTGTTGCTGTGCTGCAACGGGGAGAAAGAAGGGAACTATAAAAACTAAGACAACACAAAGAGACATAAGTAGAAAGAGGAGCAACCAAAAAAAGTAGCACGAGCTCCTGAAAGCCTTGGAAACAACTGAAGTGGAGAAAGTAGAATAGTTGGAACTGAGTGAAAGTTTCCCTAAACCGAACAACGAACAGAGAAATGTCTGCCAAAAAAAGGAAAAAGTTAGTGGCTCACTATAATCGTCCGCAAGACAGAAGAAGGACACGAAAATTGCTATATGACCAAAATGGAACAGGGAGTGCAAAAAATCCGAGGAAAAAGTATCAAATATATGAAGTGGTTATGTAGTATGTGTTACACATATGCAATAGTTATAGAAAAAACCAGAAAGCACACGTAAACAAAACTGCGTCCACGTTTACCATCCAAATCTCAAAAGAAGCTTCATCTTTTTGCGCCTTGGTTTTATAAGGAAGTTTTTAGAGACAACAGACCCTTGAATAGGCGTGCTAAACAATGCGGGCTCATTTTAACAAATCCTGGGCGTTGCTTTCTAGAGTCCACATGAAAAGAAAATCTCACAGTTGTAGATAACACTTGCGCTGAAAATTTCATATGTGTAAGTTGATTATGTATTTCAATGTGGTTACAACTTAACCATTGCGCCTTATGTTGTCCCATTTTAAAATATGTGTCACCTCTGTGTATTTCATATTACAACTGTTACAGCAGTATTATTCACTGAAATAAAAAAATCAAGATGTAAAGTCACAAAACATGGTTTTTCCCCGAGAAAGCAAAAAATCATAGAAATCCCATCAACAAACTTGCAAAACATTCTGATCATGATCATCCAGCAGTTGGCCTAGATTTTGTTGCGACACAGAAAGAAGAGAAAATTGTAAGCGAGAAGAACTTTCTTTCCTCGATTTCTATTCTTTACGCTTTCTCTGCCATCCAGAAAGAACTTTTACTCTGTCTTGGTACTTTCTCCTTTTTTGGCATATGCATCCAGTTCATTCCGAGAATAGCAGCCAAAAAAGTTAAAGAGCTAAAGCGATATTGAAATGTGTCTCGGGAATAAAAACTGTTCTGAAGGAAAAGTTCTTCAAAGAAATAAATACAACTTATGACAAGTGTGTATCGTATGGTTTCGTTTGCATAATGGGCGTTAAGTGCGCTTTATGACTTTCTTCAAAAACTTAATAAAAGCTTTATATACGTGTCTGGAAAGCAATAGGAATCTTTCATAATATTTTATATCATGAGTACTATTCAATATAGAATTTAATAATCTGCAGATTGCACACGGCTCGTGATTTTTTATAGATTTTTCTTACAACCAATGACGAAACGATGAATTGTTAGGAAAATATTTTAGAATGGATGTTTTCTACAATGTGCTGTTGTTTCCGTATATTGGTTATGTTGAAATCGGAATATATATCACATTCATATGCTGTGTTACCATGGCCTGTAAACAATACATGAAAACGGCTCGATTACAAAATGTTTTGTTATTGCTGCTGGACAAATCAGCGTCATTAAGCCAAAATTGAATTTTGGAAGATACGACGCACCTGCAACAATTTCAGTACGTATGTTTAATCACCAAAGAACTAGGTGGCAAATTGAGTACAGCATGGAGCATGCTACAGTTTTAGAGGTTCCCAGTTCTCATGAAGAGAGGAAATGATATAAATGAAAACAGCCCGTATAGGGACAGCGGAAAGATATAATGAAATTAAGCGGATTAAAGGAACTTTATTGTCTGAAAATGAAATTGGACTCATGCACATACTATATACGCCCTAAGCCCTTCTCTGCTACTTTATGTCAACTGAGCATAAAACGTAAGAAAAAACCATAATGTGAGCCACAATTTCAGGGAAAGTACACATAACCTAAACTACAACAATGCAACTGATAATATAACGGACAAAAAGCCACAATGCAAGAGAAGCCAGGTATACCGAATAGATGGCCAAGGAAAACCATACTATAGCATATGAAGAAAGAGAAAGTAATAATACGCAAAAGGGTTACAAAATTACAACGAAAAACATGGTGAAAGTAGAAATAAAAAAGGTATCATGTCCTTGAAAATAAAAGTTTAAAAATATCTTAAAGCGCAGATTATCCTAATCAACAAATGAGGAGCTTTATCCAAAGAGCTGAAAAGGAGAAATCATGGGAAAACATTCTTTTAAACAGTTATCACATAGTTAATGAGAACTGTATGGTAGCATTTTGCAAATTGCATACGACATGCACACGAAACTCCAAACTTGTCACCAGCAGGCTGTGTCCTGGAGTTTAGCCCTTTACGTTGTAGATGTTCCATGCATACATTATGGGAACCAAAGCTGAATTGCATTTTGAATTGGAATTACAATTGTATTTGGTGAGTGTCCCCACGGACAGCTTTTCATCCACGTCCTTGAGAACTTTCTTGGTACAGGTACGCAGAAAGCATTGTGAAAGTTTGCCTGAATGAGCTTTTTGGAACTGGTCGGGTTTTGGCGCATGCATGAAATTATGTACATTCTTACGATCATTTGTAAATGCCTCCTGGAGTGATCATCTCTGAGCTAAATTACTGTGCGAACAATGAACATATTAAAAATGTAAGGCTACTCTCCTCCTTATATGATTGAGTTTATGCAAATGAAGGTACCAAAACCTACTTCAAATTCCATTTTCTCCGGAACAAAATATTTTATTCTATTCTCATCCAAAAATACTTACACACACACAAAAATAACAAAAATGACAGTAATTAGAAAACCCGGTTTGGTTATAACATTATGCCTTGTTTGCATATTCTTTAATTAAATTTCCAGCTATGACAAGCCTTTGTATTTCCGAAGTACCCTCGTAAATTTCTGTTATTCTTGCATCTCTATAAAATCTCTCTGCAGGCATTTCAGCCACATAGCCCATTCCACCCAGAATTTGGATGGCTTGGTGGGAAGCAAACGTAGCAGTTTCCGATGCTGCCAGCTTAGCCATAGCAGCTTCTTTAGTGAAAGGTCGTCCAGAATCTTTCAGAATAGCTGCTTGCCATGTTAGCAGTCTAGCACTTTCTATTCTCAAGGCCATATCGGCAATCTTGTTCTGGATGGATTGGAGCTTTAGAATAGATGCCCCAAATGCAACCCGCTTTTCGGCATACTCCATGGCGCAGTCTAGAGAGGCTTGTGCAATACCTAAATGAAAGAAAGTGAAATTACATTATGGCTTTAGTTGATAAAAAAAATGCTTTGTTGTAAATCTCCTCTGCATATATCATACCTAAAGCTTGTCCGGCAATCCCAATACGTCCCTCGTCAAGGGTTTGCATTGCGATTTTGAATCCCATGCCTTCCTTCCCTAATAAATTATCTTTAGTTATTTCACAGTCTTCGAATATCAAATTACAAGTGGAGGATCCACGAATTCCCAGTTTGTCCTCTTTCTTTCCTAGTGAAAGCCCTTTTGTTGGTTTTGGTATGACAAAAGCACTGATTCCTTTGTGCTTAAGCGATTTATCTGTGGTTGCAAACACGACGGTGGCTTCAGACTCGTAACCGTTTGTGATCCATGCTTTTGTTCCATTTACAACAAATTTATCGCCGACGGTTTTGGCAACTGTGGATGCTGCACCAGCATCACTTCCATTTCCAGGCTCGCTCAGGGCAAAGCAGCCAATTTTTTCTCCTGTCAAGAAGGGCTTCAGGAATTTCTCAGTTTGAGCTGGATTTGCGTGGTTTTTCAAAGGGCCTAGGTAGAGAGAATTGTGTGCGGACATTACAACACCACAGCTAGCACAGCCTCTGGAAATTTCTTCCATTGCTATGGCGTACGCTAAGTAATCTAATCCAGCGCCACCGAGCTCTTCTTTAATTGCTATAGCCATTAGACCTAATTCACCCATTTTCTTTACTTGGTCTTTTGGATACAAGTGCTCTTTGTCGGTTTTTGCAGCCACGGGTTTCAGTTCACCTTCCGCGAAATCTCGACACATTTTACGGAGCATTTCATGGCTCTCGGGGAGATCCGGTATAACCGACACGTTCCTGGTTTGATTAACAATAAGTGGCACACGGGGAGCAGGGCTTCCTGACTCGCTTGGAAATAAGGCTCGTTGACTGCGAGACAGATTACGGAAGAGACATCGGCTTGCGCCCCTGGATAAGCTTATACTAGCCATTTTGGAGATTGATATGCTTCAAAGGTTTCAGTAGTTGACAATCCGACCTGCTGAGAGAATTAAAATAAAAAGGATTAGTTAACACGTGCTTGGAAACAAAATTACTGGATACCAACAGCCGCATACCGTACACCAAAAATGTTTTTAGCTCTAGAACATGTTGTACAACATAAACCGCAATAGTCGTATGTACAACTGTAGTTTTAATTAAATTAAATCTTTCTAATTAACTTTTGTGAACCTGAACTGTTAAAAGAAATGCTTGATCTTTTTTAGAAAACCACTGTCAATTTTCATTTTTCACAAGGTTTCAGACAACCGTGTGTTTTGTGTTACATTTGACGCTGACGTAATCTTGAAAGCGTCAAATGCATATGTACGCTGGTTCAATGAATTAAACCGAATTGAAGGCTTACTTTTAATAAAACTAAATGATGTTACTATAAACGTATCTACTCACACAAAAAATTATGACAATTTCTGAAGATTTTTTTGGAAAAAGGATTGTTACCTGTGTAGCGTAAAGTTGAGCTTGGGCTATTTTTCTAAAATGAATTGTCAAGTAGTTGTGTCCATTTAGGTGATCAATCAACGAGAGTCCATACTAATATGATAACTAAACTCAGTACATTAGGGCATAAAAAAGCTTACTTTTGCACAACATACACTTGATTTCTCAGCTGCAAAACAGACTGCATGGACTTTGGACCTATAATCAGTTGGTGCTGGTATAAAAGTTTGTACTTGTATGCTGATGCACTCATCTTGTCAAACTGGGAGAGAAATCGGCTTGTCCAAACCAACATCAAAAGGTGGCGCATGGCATATGGAATTACTTGAGGTATTTAGTTAGAAAAGATTTTTCATGGAGAATATTGTGACGTAAATCGATAAATCATGTTTTCTTCATACTGGACCAACTTTAATCATATTTTTTGCAGTTGCCCAAAATTGTAATGAATGGAACGTTGTTTGGAATATGGCCTTGATGTTTTGAAATTTTTATACGTAAAACTAAACATTATCCTATTTTTCATATATATGAGGGACATTAAGCGGAAATATTTAAAACGTTGATGCAACAATGGCGTGCAGATGTCAATTTTGGGGAAATAGTCGTTCGTTATGCTGTTAAGGATTTAGAAACAATGACAAGAGTACGTGAGCTATGGCGTTATGATTTTTTTGTTCTGGGGTTTGATAAAAAAATATCAACGTGTGAAACGCTTAAATGTTTGAATTTGAATAGACATTTTTTAACATCAGTGCACAATTCAAGGTGATTTGAAATTAAATGGTTAAAATAATATATATTTTTTTTACAGAAAATCTCGTGGACTGGACGTTTTCATGCTAAAATTCGTAACAAGTATGCATAAATCGTAAACTTTGAATAGGGTTGGTACAGCAAACAATTCTTCTGTTTTAATGAAACCATCTGTAAAGGAAAATGTTACAGCAAACAGGTAATCGTCCTTTGGAGCTGGAGTTCACACGATTAAATGCTTTCATAAGTCGGATCGTTTTAAAGAACAAATTTGCAACAACTATAATGTGAAATAAAAACAGGTTTGAAGATGTTGCAAACGAAAAAATGACTCATAAACAGGGGCAACTCATCCTGTTCTCAGATTGGTAACAGCAAGTTTTAGCGATGATATAGCTTGCTGCGGCATTTTCCAATGGATTAAGCGGTAAGATTTGATCCCTCATGGGAAATCTTTCAAAAATAGGTACATACAAGAAAGTGAAAAATTCAGGTATAATGGAAACCGTTTTCCAACTTAGATCTTTTATGTAATACACATCACTTTCAATTACTCCGTATATGTGTTGTTTGTATAGTCAAGTACTTGGAATCCATATGCAAGTTTAAAAAATTAAAGTCTACGTGTGAATAGCAACTTGTGCAACCCGTATTTACGAATGAGTTGTACACATTTCATATCGTTTCCTATGCAGTTGTGTACATCATTATGAACATATTTTGCCAGAGGGGAATCTATTGTCAACGGTATCGTTCGGATTTGCCTCAATCATCATGAATGTGAATGACAAACTCCCTACTTAACTTTTCATCAAACAATAGGCGGTGGATAAAAATAATAACCATTACGCATATGTCACCTCTGCCTGTGTAGTTGAACAAGGGATGGATAAAAATACTTTGTGGCAGAATCATTGTCATTGTGTGGAAACCGTAAATGGAAGTCATTATTCAGAATGGATGGTTTTAAAAATACTCAGTCATAACTGCAAATCTGTGTTTTCATCCTGTTGTTGCATGTCCAGAAGAGAAATCGTTCAAAAATATTTTCATTTGTAACCTTCAACCAAGCCAAGGCATCAATTACTCCAAAGACTTTCAATCAGTTTCCGGATATCGAACCCAATCAAATTGTTTGAAATTTTTATCACGTCTTTCAAAATGATTTGCAACTACAACACAACTGCGTTTCAACCTCGCTGTGAACCCGGGTGCAATACTTCACTTGACAGCTATTCAGTTTCATAGCTTGCGGCAAGTTTTGTTTTCCAATGCAGGTGAATTTCTTAGTCGAATTTCCAAGAAAATTTCCAAGGCCTGTTTTCAGGTACCTTTTCATATTATAATGGCTTTAATTTCCTTTTTCGCAGCTTCATTTTTTTACTCGGAATGCAGTAAGAAGGTGAATTTCTTAGTCGAATTTCCAAGAAAATTTCCAAGGCCTGTTTTCAGGTACCTTTTCATATTATAATGGCTTTAATTTCCTTTTTCGCAGCTTCATTTTTTACTCGGAATGCAGACTGTATGTGTCCGTTAATTGTCAAGATAGTCACATGTGAATTCGTTTCATGGAGCAAAAACTTGTTGCGCTGAAGAAACAATGTAACAGTGTTTTTCCGTGTCATCATCATCATGATATGAAGTATTAAGTAGTTTAAAGCATTGCACAATCGCCGTAAGATACTCAATACCAGGTAAAACTTGCTTTCTAGTCGTCAACAACAATGAGTCAAAAGTCAGTGTTGGAATCCATACTGTGTTTTGAGGTACTGGATTGAATACCTGTATAAAAAATCTCGGAGATTTCTATTTCATCATGCTTAACTAGGTTGCATACAGTGAGTAAACAACCCAGCAAGTGGGGACCTATGTCTGCTTGACAATGCATGGTATTAGTTTTGAATCAGTGTCGTTTTCATTTAAAATCCAAACACTCGGTTAAAACCTGGTAAACTTTTAATATCTGTTATTAGGAGTCACTTCCACTATGAAACCACCACTTTTGTTATGATGATTCTTGTACACGCGTCATTTCTCTCCGGTTTGTGGTCAGGTTTTTTTTCGACCGCTCAATCCAACTTTTCATACAAAATTTCAAGTTTAGTATTCACACAGACTCTGACTGGACCAGGTATGTAGTCGTATCTGTTTCTTTAAAGATACAAATTGAACCCGTGTTAGTTTTAATAGTTTGTTGTGAAAAAGCTTGCGTAAAGTGTTTCATCATGATATTTATATAAAGTGCTTCGTAAAAATCAAAAATAGGAAAAAAAACTGAAAATGAAACGAGATCTCTGTTTAGTATTACTGTTTGGGGCAACTCTGTACACCGTCAGTGCAGATAACAATGAAGCCCCAGCAGGAAACTGTGTTACCTTTGGAATGTGTGGAACCGTGGACGACAGCGATGCGGAAACAACTTGTGTGGCACACCATACCGCCGAAAAAAGTGAACAGTGATAATCTCGAAATTCTGACGGCTTTTTGTCCCGAGCTAATTGCTCAGCATGGGGACACCCTGTGTTGTGACGAAGATCAAATACTGGATCTCAGCGAGAAAATGGGGCTGGCTCAAACATTCATTGGAAAATGTCCGTCATGTTTGAAAAATTTAAGAGTGGCAATTTGCAGCTTAATCTGTTCCCCAAGCCAGCTTCGCTTTTTGAACCTCACCGAAGCGCTCCCTGTGCCTGCTCAGTTCTCAGGAGAGAAAGACGACTCTACTGCGGCTCCAGTTGAGAAGCACTACGTGACCAAAGCTAATCTCTACTTGGACGCTAAATTCGGTGCGGGCACGTACGAAAGCTGTAAAAATGTAATTGTCGGGGCCACCGGTGGGAATATTATGGATATGCTTTGTGGCAAGTGGAAAAGCGCCGGGTGCAACCCACGGAGATGGTTTGACCACGTGGGAAAAGCGGCCACAGGCGTGCTCGCAATGGAAACAAAGATTTATCTGATTGAAGAAGAAGAAAGGGCAAGTATGGTTGGTCTAGGAATGGAACCTTTCCAGTACAACACTACAGCATGTAACGAGGAAGTTCCTGACGAAGGAACCTGCGCTTGTTTAGACTGTGTTGAAGCTTGTCCAGCGATTGATCCTCCGGTCAAGAGCATTCAGGATACATTCTTCCAGAAGGATGACATGTTATATTTAATGACTGGTATCGGTCTTACGGGAATGATGGCTATGCTTATTGCTGGATTCATCGGTTACATGTCTAACAAGAAAAGCGCAAGCTCGGATTTAACTATGAATGGATAGTGGAACTGAAATGCAGTCGACCGGTGACAAAAATGGAACCCTTGAAAAGAACGGTCATTCTCATCATCATGAAGAGCATACAGCAGAATCCAACGATATTGTTACAACAACCCTCAAAGGAATTGCCACATGTGAGTATTCAATTTGACTTCAAGAAGTTATTTTTCCATGAAAGTTCGTAACTGATTTTTTTTGCTTACAGTTTCTGCTACGCATCCATACAAAGTTTTGGTGCCTGGAATATTCATTGTTTTAGTGTTGTCCTATGGTTTGACATACGTCAAATTTAGTACGGATCCTGTTGAGTTATGGACGCCACCGGGATCTCGTGCAAGACTGGAACGGGAATATTTTAGTAGACACTTTTGGATCCCTTTACCGAATTGAGCAGATCATCTTGACAGCTAAGGAGGGTATGATTCCTCCTGTGGAATACAACAGCGTGGTCGAAGGACGCCTTCAGTTTGGACCAGTCTTCAACAGCAAGTTTATACGGGCCGTGTTAGAACTACAGAAGCAAGTTCAAAATGTATGCGGAACACGATTTTAAATCATTATAAGCCAATTAATTTAATTACTAACAGAATGCAATTATCGTAAAATCTGTTTTGCAGCTCAAATCACCTAATGGATACAAACTTTCTGACATTTGTCTAAAACCACTAGCACCAGACAATGAAAACTGTCTTATAATGGGGTACTTAGATTGGTGGCATAATGACTTGAAGAGGCTTGAACACAACTGGAACGTAACGACTAATCAACCCATGGGCGGTCCCGAAGATGAAAACTATTTGGACCACTTTCTCTACTGTTCTTCAAACACATTTAGCTCTACATGCTTGGGCAGATATGGAGGTCCAATTGACCCAAGTATTGTTTTAGGTGGATACAAAAAGTCAGGTAATTCTAATATTTCTAATTAGTTTTCGCAAACCCAACTCCTTATGCGGGTTCGAGTCTCGAGGCTTTTATTTTTGGGCTATTTGAAAATGGTTTGAAACATCTGCCTAAATATGGGAAACGCTCTGAGAAAAACGGCTATAGCACAGCGCGTCGACAACGAGAAAAGACAATTTCATTAGAGAACCAAAATTCGAATACCCTTGTGCTCGAATCACAGCTGAGAACTTTTGCCCACTCAGAATAGCCGATTTTTCTCCTCGTGCTGCCTAAATTGAAATTGAAACACCGATTCGAGTCAGTCCTTCTTTATCTCATGCATAGGCATATGTTTCTGACAATTTACAAACGACGCAAGAATCAACAAATCAAGCTCGAACCCCCAGTACGAGTTGTTTCTGATCAAGTTTGTACACATATTTTTGTAGTTCCAAGTTCCAACAGTATTAGACTAACGTTTTTTTTTTCACAAACTCAACAGAAGACGGCAAGCCTGATTACAAATCAAGTAGCACGGTACTTATCACCTACTTTGGAAAAGATTTCGTCAACAAATCAATGAGCGAGCCGGCCAAAGAAATGGGAAAAGACATTTTTACAATTCATGAAAAAATTAAGTGAGGATGAAAACTCGGAAATAACCAAAAACATGAAAATTGCTTATACCACAGCGAGGAGTATTGAGGACGAAATAGAAGCTTCCAGCCGAGGCGAGTTTAAAACCATTGTAATCTCCTACTTGGTCATGTTCCTTTACATTTCCGTAAATCTCCGGGACAGCTACAATCTCGACAGATTTTTCGTGGAAAGCAGAGTCCTGTTGGGAATCACTGGAATTCTCATTGTACTCGCTTCTGTGACAGCATCAGTGGGACTGTTTGGCTACTATGGACTCCCTGCCACAATGATCATCATGGAAGTAATACCATTCCTTGTTTTAGCTGTTGGAGTCGACAATATCTTCATTATTGTCCAACACTACCAAAGATCAGAGCGGCTTGTTGGCGAGTTCCGAGCTGATCATGTTGGCCGAGTGGTTGCCGAAGTGGCCCCCTCAATGGTCCTCAATTCCCTCACTGACTCAGTCTGCTTTTTCCTGGGCTCTTTATCCGGAATGCCAGCCGTCAGAGCTTTATCAATTTATGCAGGAGTTGCCCTGATTTTCAACTTTATG
>JAAXOA010001790.1:0-14886 GCA_036561885.1 Salina celebensis
ATTATTATATCATATATATACAGTCTGCATATTTTAATGTATTGGCTTTATACACATCATAAATAATCTAAATAAACAAGTTTGACTGTCTGAAAAAAAAAAACATAATATCCTCACGCAGTCACATGAATGATTGTGTTGCAGGGTTGACGTTTCCCAAAAAAATAACCGACCTTTTATGCATTTATGTTAAACTTTAAAGGGGATTAACGCAAGTCGTCTTCGAGTCTCAAAAATCAAACATCGATATGGAATAGGTCCTAAAAATATGTTTTTATATGCATACGCTCGTAGCTTTAGGTACCTTGTTCTGTGTTCTCTTCCTATGAGTCTTTTGCATAGATTCTTTGGTATGGCATTTGGTTAAACCAAACAAAGATGAATGGTAAGGGAACAATATTTTATTAAACTATCTTCTAGCCCAAAAATGTGAAAATTTGCGTTTATAAATTTTAAATCACATCGCATCTCATCCACATGCCAGAAATTTGTCAATATTCAAATGATTGATAATGAGGTTTCCTTGTTCATTTCGCTCTCAAACTTTTCGCTTTGTCATTCTCTGCTTATACTTGAATTAGCCTGGACAGTGGTTTAGTAATTTAGAACAGAAACACTACTTTCAATTCAGCAATAAAATGGACGTTTACCAAGATCAACCCGAGGTTAAGTTTATTAAAACAGCAGGGATAGTTATGTTGTACAAAGGTTTCTTATACAGACGCTGGGGAAGTCGATTTCCAAAGACTACATGGAAGTGCACGGAAAAAACCTGCTTTACCAAAGCTTACACCGATAACGGGGTTTTTACACATGCGGAGAGTATTTATAAGCATCAGCACGAAAGCCCTAAGTACAAAATTGGGAAACTAAAATCGGAAATCATGATTAGGCAACAGTTAGCAACGAAATTTACTTTGAAACCACGACAAATTGAGAAGTAAGTAACGTTATAAAACTATATATGCACAATCATTATCATCATTGTTTATAAAATGTGCGTAATACAGTGGCATACGGAGCCAGTTGAAGATGGAAAACGACCTGGGTTATTTAGCAATGGGCTCATTTAAATCTGGAAAATCCAAATGGTATCGTTTCAAGCAATCCCTTCTTCCCGATAATCCTAAAAGTTTGAGGGAGATTGTTTTCCCGGAAAGATTCACTCAAACATTAGACCAAACTGAACCGTTTTTATTAATTGACGATGGTGCAGACGAGAGAATTATCGTAAGTTTCATTACGAAGTCAAACTAAGATACATACTTTGCTGAAATAAAAAACTTGATAAAACTTGCTCTGTTTAACTAATTTTAGGTTTTTGCAACTAATTGGAATCTGGGTGTGCTATGTGATGCAAATTTTGTTGTTGGAGACGGGACATTTAGCGTACAGCCTACTTTATTTGCGCAGTTATACGCGTTTCACGCTCCTTATCTTGGAAAGGTGTTTCCATGTCTTTTTTGTCTATTACCCAACAAAAGTTACAGCACTTACCTGAGACTGATAGGACTTATAAGGACTGCGGCGAATCATCACAAATTATGTTTCAATCCGGCAAAAATTCACATTGACTACGAACAGGCGATGATTAGAGCCATTAGTGACACGTTTTCTATTAATGTAATTCAGGGATGTCTGTTTCATTTCAGTCAATGTTTACGTAGAAAAGTACAAGAACTTGGGTTTTCTGCTGCTTACAGTAATATTGATGAGGTAACACATTGGATAAGGCGTATATCTGGATTGCCATTTTTACCTATAGATTGCTTAGACGAAGGGTTCATTGTTGTACAAAATGCAGCTCCCAAACCCATACCTGGACAACTATCTTCTGATCAAATTAAGGCGTTTAATTCATACATGATAAAGACTTGGATGCATCCCGTTAAACCAATTTATATTAAGATAATTTGGAATCAATTTTTGAATAATGGGCCGCGAACTACTAATCACGCGGAGGGTTGGAATAATACACTCAATCAAACCGCAGACGGTAGAAAGACTTTTTTCCAGTTTATTGAACTGCTTCAAGAAATGCAGTCGGAGTTAGACAGAGATAGAATTGATATTATATCCACGCCTTATAAACAATCTAAAAAAGCTCAGCTAACTGATGCATCCATTAAGACTGCCAAACAAAATTTTTCTACTGGCGTTGTACCTATTTTAGCATATCTTGATGCTGTAAGTATTGCGATACATTTGTAATTAAACTTGTTCTTAAATTTCAGTGAGTGGCAGCAATAATGTATAAACAATCGAGAGATATTTATTTATTGTAATTACTTCAATTCATTACAGATTGAAAAATTTTATGATCGAAAGTCAAAATAGAAAATTTAATAAACCAAAGACTTTGTAAATACTAGCTGACGCTGCCAAATCTCGTGTAAATCTATTTTCATAAACAGTGTACCTCTCATCTCATTAATGCGACAACTTAAACCGTTGGAGTAGGGATTAGTTGCTCGGTTTGTTTGCAAGATGGGACTCTAAAAAAGGTCGACACTAACGATAGATAATCCCTTTTCAGTGTCCCATTTTTTGAACATTTTGTTAGCTGTTCGGGACTGTTTCGAAATGAAACTGTTGGCGTGTGGAAACTTACCCACATGAATATGTAAAGGGCGCCTTTTGAAAACCGTGGTACGCCAGCAAAGGGAATTCATGTATTATCTCGGACTCTCCTTACACTTTTACACCTGTCCACCCGCTTCATGAAAAAAAATAGAATGACGTGGAAAAAAATAGCTAATTTATTAGGTAGGAATGTATGAATATTAAATGCGACAGTGAAAATATATTGCCAAGTGGTGTTGGAAGTGTGAAATGTATTTTGAGTTGCTAAAAAACATTTCCTTTCTACTGCTCACCACTTTGTGTCAGCAGAGATGATCCAACAAGTTTAATTTAACAGCAGGAATGGGTGAAAAGGTCAACATGATTACAGAAAAATCGCACTTTGGGGAGTTTGTTGTACCACGCTTGAGCTTCCCTGTTACAGCAGAAATGCGCAGATAAGAAGCTCAGGTAAGCTGCTCAACCTTAACACACAGAGGGGAACAATTTTTTAGAAGAACAATGAAAAAAAATCTCAGAACTACTTTTTTCGTTGTTTCAATCAGTCAGTCACACAAAGCCACCATACCATGAGATGGAAAATAATGATCAAGGATGTTAAATGTGATGTGGAGTGACACATCTTAAAATTAAACATGAACATGCCCGCCCTATGATGTAATATCGATGCAAATATACGTGTATTAACATATCTTTTATACAGCTAATTAATTGGCAAACTTGTGTAAGAACTACACAATCAAAAGTTGACATCTCTTTGATATTAAAACTTACAGGGCACTCTTCATCAGTACTTAAAAAGTGATTGGAAAATGATTATCTTGATTGCATCTTTAGTATTTATAGCTTGAAAATAGTGTTTCCACGTGGTTCGTCTATGCGAGATTACGTCTATACTTCCTAAACTTTTTGTGTGTAAATAAACAATTATTTATGTGGTGACCAAGCTGCATTGTAAACCTAATTTATGTTTATGGTTGAACAATTGAAAAGAGAAAAAAAAAATCCCTGGATGTTTTACTCCCTAAACACAGAGTGACGATCCACCAAGTTTTTTTCCTCCATTGTAATCCAGTCAATTGAGATTATATTACTGTAGAAGATAGTAAAATATATCTACCTATTTATTTATTTTTATCTCACTGTCAGTTATTAGCTCGTATTATACGCTTTATTAACTGGCAATATAAATATTTATACTTGTTGCGCTTTAAAAGATGACTGATCATTAAAGAAGCGTGTGTCATGCTATTTCTATACTGTTTTTCATACAACAGCTTAAGTCTCAAGGTATATAATTATAGAAACTTATAATAGATATTTGAAAATGTTACACTCTGTATAATAATGATGTTACAAAGATTCATGCCTTTTTTTCTTGTTGCATTGGTGTGGTCAGTCGTAAACCTGAGATTTTGTGAGCATTCAAAATTCTCATAAACTTCAACTCGTTTGACAGCCGTGACAATTTAAAGACATAATCTTGTATAATGATAGTTGAGGAAATGTACTCGTTCCATTCTCTATGCTTCTTGGCTGTGTGTGACACTTGTTTTGCTTCTAACTTCTAACCGTATACAAGACTGAGAAGGCATTCTCTTCGTTTGCTTTCTCTTCTTTTGTAGCAATATGACGAGTGTAACTTTACGCTCATGCTGAATCAGAATATCGTAACGAAAATTTCCAAACGACAAAAGACATTTCAATTTTACGCTGCCTGTGCACCAAGAAGAAAACCAAACATTTTTTACAAGGATATTGTTTCGAAACAAAATATTTTTTTAAGTAAGAAAAGCTACTTATGTGTATCCTTAAAGATAATGTTATCTGAAGTTTGTAACTTTTAAAATAAAAATTGCAACATTCACTTCTCTTTTTTTTACCTGTTGTTGGTTATTCGCGGCGGCGTCTGCTGCGTTGAATACTTATTTTTTATGCACTTTACTATAATTTATCAGTGTATGTAACCTGTTTGATTGTTCAGATGCATTCATGCCGTCGACATGTTACAGTCGCATGAGTAGCAAAAATGTTTAAGTTAGAATATAGTTTCTCTCATTTCTACACGTTCAAGTCCTTTCACATATTTTTTTACAAGTACAGTTGTAATTTGTTGATTCCATGACGGGACTATTGTCCCAAGGAGCCAGATACTTCATTCATACTTAAATTAGTATTGCTTCAAATACTGAATATGAATGAACAAGAATTGTTACGTGTGCAAAGTCAGTTTGACTTGTTGTTTTTTTCGCAAGGGGATAAATGGATGGACACTTGTTGATTTATCAAAACTGCAACTCTGCTCCTCGCTTTTCACAATAAATAGTTTTGATCAGCGAAAAACATAGTATTGACAGACTACAAGATGTTAACCTGTCCAACTTCAGGAATAGAGTACTAAATCGTCCTCACCGATTGATTACCATAATAATCACTCTGCCTTTACACAAGTCTTAGAGTGCTATTGGGCAAAAATAGACTACTTCTTGAAGAGAAAAATGAAGCAACTTGGCCAACTGTCCAGTTGCCAGTAGAGAACATATCCTCATTAATATTTTTTACGAGGATTTCATTGGGTCCATCAAAACCTGATGCACTTCATCTTGCTATTCCAGTTCAGCTCACCATGCATTGGCACTGACGTATGAAAATTCTGTTTTTGTTTGATGTAAGGCAAAAATCTGGCAATTTGATAGCGAATAAATAAATAAAAGGAAAACTACAAGTGAGTTCTCGTATTGGGACTACAGATTTTACTAAATGATAGCACTTTAATACGTGGTTGCAGAACATCTTAAGAGCATCAAATGGAAACATGTTTTCTTTTAATTTATTCAACAAGCAGAGGAGCAAGTTGACTACGAGACATCGACAGTTTGCAAAGGGAACGGAGAGTGTATCACTTAAAAGCTTGGTGTTATTTGCCAACAGAGTCGAGTTACTGTGCTGTATAACATCTTCGGAAATGAAGGATAATTTTGCGCAATTTTTAGAAAAAAAGAAGTTCTCTCCTGTAGCGTCACAAGTTTACAATGACCACCAACGAGCGAGAACAGAAGAGAGAACAAACTTGTAACTCTTAATTGTATGTTTTTACTTGACATATCAAACAATGCTGTGATATCTCGGAATCTGATACTTTTCAAAGGGTTCTTGTTTAACTACCTCTCAATGAAATGAATTCTCTCGTCAGATTTCTCAAAAGCCAGTCCTCCTATAAAACTCGCACATAAATTTTCTGCTACTAAATTACCCCGAAACCAGAAATATAACAGTTTGCACAAGCATAAAAATTAGGTTTTGGCCTTCACTAGACACGTCTCAAAATTTAGTGCAACAACAATCCTGGAAATGGTCGAGATATATTTTTTTTTTCTGAAAACTAAACTGTAAACACAGCGTTTAACAAGGATGACGACAGAGCTGCTAGTTTACTCGGAAAGCAATCAAATCTTGAGCATGTGCTAGGGGTGCAACCATTACGCATAAAATTTTATTACTCTAATTAGCATCTTATATTCACGATCTCAGTCCAGTATCATTTCGACTCTTATCTTGGTTTTCATCTCATCTAAGGAAACCCACAATTCAGGTAATATGGTCAGTCTAACTACACCGAGTGACACTATCTGAAGATTTTTGTAAACGAACTTGAAGACTGACTATCTTCAGTCAGAGTTTACATGAATGGCAAAACCTTTACTGAATATTTAATCTTCTAAAATGCGATACCACTTTGTTCGTAATTGCCAAGTTGAACGTTTCCCTAGCTATTTATCTGTCCACACCAGTATTAAAGCAGTGTTCTCATTCTTTCATTATCAGGTTACCTCCTCAGCATTGTTGGGCGCAGCTTTAATTCCCTAATGACAATAGTAAACTTTACTGCCGGACAAGTAATCCGAGATAAACGCTACAAAACAACGTACACTGTGGAATTCACGTTGAAAAAAAGTCAACTCCCAGTAGTAGATGAATAATCCTTGTCACGGAATGCCAAAGATTAGCTTTGATTATTACAAACTGTCAACATCATCCTGTTTTCGGAGTAAGGGGAGATTAAAATGGAATTAAACGCAATAGGAAAACTATGCGATCCACTTAATACCTAATCTATTTCCTTTTCGTGTTATTCCACTGATTGCATAACAATTTCGATGGTGGTCCGCTTCTTGAAACGCTTCAGATTTTTTTAACCCGTCTGCATAGAAACCGCATTGCGTCTTAAAAATATCGATATGAATCATTTAAGGGATTCCGGGCGGCACCAAACAACAAGCATATATTGCCAATTCTCTACACTCTGCACATAAGTCGTCGTCCACTTTTTCACCTTTATACCCCTTTGTCTTGAGCGCTTTTAGTGCAATAATCTTGCAAAGAAGCCTTTTAAGAGGGAACCTTGTGTGTGGTCTATTTTTCAACATGACTGAATTGAATACGTCTGCTGTATTCATAACAGTTGGAAACAAATTCACAAATCTGTTTTATACAAAGATGTATTTTTATCCGCATTAAAATTGTTACTCAAACTGATTACCTGTATGACATTGCTTTGTAAACTGCCAGCATTCATTCAAATTCGGACAAGGGGCGTTCAGAAAATCCCGTGACCCCTGCTGCTTGCTGCATAAAACTCGACCGATTTGCATTTTGAGTCGATCGAAATTTAATAATTTTTCAAGTGGATGATTGAAGTGATTTATCATATATCTACTTTAGTAGTAGTTTGCTAATGCAAAAATCTGAAATTCTATATTATTATTATAGTTGCATAATATACCATAAATAAATCCAACTGTAGTTACATAACAAAGAATTAAAAGGTGCTTGTTAATAGTTTGCAAAGAATTTTCCTACTGTGGCAAGCATCTCTTTTGCTTGGCATATTCTGAATATGCAGATTGAGCAAATAAGCCATATGGGAATATCACAGGATTATTTTATACGTGCCTTTTTTCTGAATGGCTAATTCCCAAATCAGCCTCTCTGGGGATTTGCCAACTCCAGTATTAAAAGTGAATCTTTCTTTCTTCTTCCTACTTGATTGTTTTAATATCGATTTACTGTCAAACTTCCCATGCAGCTGTGTAGTCTATCCATACAGACTTTTCTCATTACGCTTCATTTTTGTAGCCGTGTAAATAGGATCTTGTTTAGTACAGATGGTCCTCTAATAACTACGATGATAATAGTTATAGAAGCACAGCCACTCCACAATATTTACTTTCAATATTTGCTCATGTCCTTGTGTAATACTTGGAAAATGCGCAATGGGCACTTGAAAGGTAATATTTCAAATGAAATAGACATTCTCTCTCTTTTATTCCATCCACAAATCCTACCTGGAAATACGGACTCTGGTTGATCTATCAATGTGTGAAGATTCAAACCAGGACAATGCTGTACAAACCTGCTGTTTTCTTCTTCACAACGCGTCCTACTCTGTTCACAAAAATTTTAATATCGATGCGACCATCATGAATACTTTAAGATGGGGGATGTAGTGACGGTCTACGAGTAATTTAGCGCTTTGCATTCTCTCAATATCAGCAGCATCACATTCCACAACACTTTTACCACAGTAAACGATAAAAAGAACAATTCATAAAAAAATACCATGGATATAAATATTTGAATAAGTAGCAACTGACATTTTCATGTTGGTTTCAAGTTAAAAACGACGATGGTCGCACAGTTGGTAAAAATTGGTTAGTAATATGGTTTACTATCATATTTATTTTTCAGAGAGTGAATGAGTGAGAAAAGTGTGTATAAAAAAATTCAGGTATGCATGAAAAAAAATATATCCTTCTAAAAGAAAAAAAAACATCTTTCTGTTCTATCAATACAAAGTTTGTTTCAAGTGTGAGCAGTGTGTAGCAAGAGAATGAGAGGAATAAACAAGCAAAGCACGTAGTTTTGTAATGTTCCAGTAGCTTTTTAGATGGAAAAAGGTTTTTCACAGTTACTTGCTTAACAATGTTACTAAAGATAATGACTTTCATTTTGGGAGTCTCTGTGAAGTGTTCTTCCGCAAAGGGAATAAAAACTACCCTTCGGATAAAAGAGGGACCACCTCAAAAGTGTTACCTTCCAGACATATAAATCAGACAATCTCTTGTCTTCTATCTTTATACACAATGTGTTCACGAGAAGGATGAAAAAAATAGTAAAGTTGTGCGCATAACAACTCTACAACAGCAGCGCATCACAGCCCATCGATAAAGCTACCACCAGCAAGTAACCAAACAAGACAAAAAATAGAAAGAAAGTCATGTTCCCCTCGTTGCTCACTTGCGCAGAGGACAACGGATACGATATCTACTCTGGTTGGTCGTTGATAGACATTTACTGTCAATTAGGCAGCGCACTGCGAAGATTTAGAACTCTTTTTTATGTCCTCACTGAAACACAATCAGAGGACGAAATTAAGATTATTGCGAGCGGAAATAATTCTTTTTTTTTCTTAAAATAGAAACTCATTTACTAAGTAATATCAGGAGAGTTTCTTTTAAAATTATCAAGTAGGTGTGCTTCTAATTCGAAAAGCTTATTTCGTTAATTTTTTATCGTAATGGGTTGAAATAGTGACAAAAATGATATTTTTAAAGGTGTCTTCTGAGAAACATTCTAATAAAATGATGAACGGAACGAGTGACTTTTAGTTGTTTTTTAGAGTATTTCTCTATTCTTTGCCGTTGTCGTTGTTATTTTTATAACAAAAGAGCAACAAGACTGGGGTAGTGGATTCTGAATAACTGAGTTTTGACCCATTACAAACGGATTACCCTTTGAGAGTTGTTCAAGTGATGCTTGTGTCAAGTCCCCCTAAACGTTTCTATTTGACAATCATTGGTTTCCTTACAAAAAATATGGTTACAGGAATATCCCCTTAGTATGTTAAGATTTTATTTAGATAGTTCGCCAACGTGTAACCAACCGTTTGCGTCTGTAAAAGCGATGTCTGGAAAAGAGACATTTTCTCCTTAAAATTATAAACAAAGATGTACAAAGATGAGAACTGATTACATCTAAGACATGATGTAAAGCACCTAAAGCACCTGTGCATAAGCTTTAAATACATTTAAACATACACAATACCATTCAGAGAGTATCCAGAAACTGGAATTTTGTTATCACCATAAATATGGCGTTTCCACAGCCCCCTCCAAAAATCCAAGACCGGATGCCAATCGTGAACGGACTTTTGATGTCTCGTATAAAGATGTAATTGCATTGCTCAAACAGGGGGGAAATTCTTTAAAACATTAGGGTAAGCTGTCGTCTTGTCATAGTATGAGCACCAAGGAAAAAAAGAATTACATGAGACGAGTCATTTCCCAATAACACATTGTCATGTAGGTAAACATTTCTTCATTGTTTTACAAGTGAGAAGCACTGATGATATGTTGTAAGGAGGACTCCTATTTTTGGGAGAGCATCTTATCAGTCCCCTGTTCCGTAGGTTGCTAACCTGACCATACCGTTTACAGACAATCAAGGTGCTCATAACTGGTGCGGTGTGAAGAAACTTTATCAATTATACAAAAACGTCTGAAGATGTTCATCACATTGACTCCATGATTCTTGATTTCATAGCCCCTTCCTAACTCTTATCAACTTAATAATGTTGTCTGTCATGTGCACGTACCTTGAAAATGAATGAGTGAACTGTTGGCGCTCGTTTTTATATACCAATATGAACAATAACGGTGCTCAGTTATAACTTCATAGGTTTTATTTTTCTCTTCGGGCAGTTGTTTTTCTCAAGAGGATCTCCAGAGTTACTATATTAAAAAATCCTAATTTAATTAATTCTCATGTGCGAACGACTCTTTATCTACCTTTCATCTTCCACTTCCTGCCGATCATACAAATTTCTTGCTTCTAATCTCCTTAAGCGTCAACTAATTTCTTTTATACTTTTTTCAAGTGATGATAACTCTTTCCATGAAGTTACCCAGTCATAAAAAAATGGAAATTGTAAGCAACACTGATGCAACTCTGTAGCCCCTCCAAACTTTCCGTTTCATTTCGATAGAATAATAAAAATCTGTCTGTGAAGATTATGATTACACTCTAACAATTTGATTCAAACAGTGGAAGCCTTCCATGACCTTTTAATACGGGTGAGCCACAAGAGTAAGCATTACACCAAAATATTATGATCAGTAAGAAAATGTAGCAGGATGCGGATCATATGAGATTAATTCCAGTTGAAAAGGATGAAAAAAAAGCGAGAGAAAGGATAATAATAAAAAGGCTGATTATATAATATTATGGCTAGGTGATAGCTTGTTAGTTTTCTATTATAACATCTGCATGAGGTGCCACTAATAATTTCTCGTCGGCTTTTTTTCCATACCGTCAGTTTTTCTCTCTTTTACCATCACAGCACAATTCTCTCAAAGAATCAACAGAAAATCATCATCATACTCGTAGTGTAATGTAGTGGCGATAGGATATGGCTGTAGGGTACGCGCTCAAATAATACAAATCCCCAATTTTATTTCACATACCTAATCTAAAGTAAAAGGAAGAGAAAAGGTATCCGTGTGCATCCATGTTAGATAATACGCGAGAGTAAATGTCAAGCAGTCATGAGCAGTAAGTCAATGAGGCTAACGTTTTCCACCAGATCACCTCTTTTCTTATTACGCAAAGAACCTATAAAAAATGCGCTTGTGTGATGCGGCACAGTAATAATGGATTAGAATAAGTACACAAAAAATATATATGCATTATTTTCTATAATGTGTTGTCTATTGTATTGTATCAGTATAGAAAATTTCATGCTCAGTGGGTTTGCCAGTTCCGTTTACTTTACTTTTGAACCATACGAAAATAAACAGAAAAAAATAACACAGCACCCTAGACACACATTGCTGCATAGTAGTACCGACTTTACACTCAGGCCACTTATCTATTTTTATATTTTTTTAAATACTTTACTTTAACCATTTCTATCTCCACGTGAATTTTTTCTTCATTCTTGTGCTGTTTGTTGTATCTGGTGTGATGAGCAATTGATTCAAAATTCACCTCACAACTTATGACAGAGATGGCTTTGGCTGTGATGAAGAAAAAAAAGTTTAATTCGATTCACAGCAGTAGAGTATTAGAAAAAATAACTGTTACCAATAACGTACCAAGTCATGGCAGGCTGGGGCTAGAGAGTTTTAAAGTTTTTCCTCGCAGTGTGGACATGAAAATGAAGCTCTACTATGGAACCATACCGAGCCCAATTGCTTTTCAATGAAAACAAAGGAAAGCGTCGTCATGTCATGCAATACATTAGCTTTTTAAATAAAGGGTACGCAAAGATAATATGCAAGTGATGCCGATGGTGGTGCCGGTGATGCCTAGAGTTTATCGATGATAAAGAAAGCAGTGCTTTGATCGCTTGGACATAATGTATCTGGTTAAATTACATGTGTAGAGGCCGTAAATTTGCTGGGATAGACATGATACCTGTTTTTTTTCTACTGGATATTATAGATCATCTTGTTACGTATAAACACAATAATGATAATGCACACAAGCTTAATGCACACTCTCAATTTACAAAAGTTATATGTAAATTGAAGTAAGAAACCGTTTTGTTTCGGTGAATGCTGAATTTTTGTAAGAAAAAAGGAAGATTTTTATTTTTCTCCGTCTTTTTTTCCGTATGCTCCCAAGGATCTCAGTATATCATTTTTGTCAGCGGCAAGAAGAAAGATAAAAAACTAGTAGTGTTCCAAAGGCCCTCGGAAACCAGCCAAAATCTTGTGGGTAGATGGTTTTTAAAGGAGATTTCAAGTTACAATTTCAGTCTGGCTTTTATTAGTACGTATCAAATAAAAAAAATCTCTTTGAAATTCTCTACATGAAGACCTGAAAAATACGGCTAGAAATAGAAAACATTTCATAGCAGTATCCCCTAAGGGCTGAAAAGGGCTGTGATCTGTATGGACAATACCAAGTCAAACCTCAATTCAATCGATAAGGATTTATTTTTACGGGCATTATCAAACAAACAATATTATCTTAAATTCTGCTTATCTAGACCGCTCGTGCAAGC
The DNA here is from genome assembly GCA_036561885.1 of Salina celebensis. Taxonomy (NCBI): domain Eukaryota; kingdom Metazoa; phylum Arthropoda; class Collembola; order Entomobryomorpha; family Paronellidae; genus Salina; species Salina celebensis. The sequence continues at coordinate 12,650 of JAAXOA010001790.1, forward strand.
GTTACTTTGTAGATTTTATGATATAGCAAAATGAAGCATAAAGATCTAGATTGGCAAGATGAATAATTGTTTCAGGTATTGCCGGGTACTTGTGACGATTGAATGAAACACTCCGAGAAAATGATGTAACGAAGAAAACGTAACCAGTTTCATTTATTGCATTTTTCGGTCTTTGCTGTCTGCTGGACGCAATTGAAGACATTAATTGTACCTGAATTTTTACGACATAAACACCTATTTGTGGCAGTGATATCATACCTTTAATTATATTCTTGAATTACTGGATTTAGCTGACATGCTATTTTCTGCAAACCATGATATTTATGGATACAACCTGAAGTCTTTTGAGTTTTACCAATCTGGTTATTCTAGTCCTAACTGGTTAGTAAAACGCCATTTAGAATTACACTAGATGATTAGTTGGTAGGACTCAACGTTCAATTACTATGTTCATTACTTTTAATTAAATCTGTCAAGCCGAAGTCTTTGCGATAGTCACCCACGTCACCCATGTCATTCAATACACGACCGTACCGTATGCACTACCGTGTCCAATAATACATTTTTTTCTGATAGGACACAATCAATCATTCGTGAATATGCCCCATATCTGTTTTCATCCACAAATAACAAATCTCACCGGATGTATAACTAAATTTTTAACTATTGCACGATCCAGTTGATAAACTTGATAAAAATATATCCTCTTTAGCGAGATATACGACTACAGAAAATTCTCGAAATTCTACCCACATGCACTCGAAATCTTGATTCCTTCAATGACGTTCACTACAAATTCTTTTCGGCATGTGAATGATGTGCAGCAAACACAATTAAAATACACCACTTAGCATTCTAGCTCAGACTGGTTCAATTAAATGCACAGTATTGGAATGCAACCAGACGTTTTCATCCTTACAAATATGTTTACGTAGGAAATTTTCATGCAAACTATCAGACCATCAGTGTGTTACCACATGAAACAATTGAGCTCCGTTTCATGTCAAGTGTCATATGGGGTACAGTTAAGCCGGTTTAAGCTATTCCTTATCAAATGCACAAAACAGAACGATTCGGGTAGCTCAAAAAGATGTCCTTTTCGTGATTCAACGACTTGTTTCAAATCATGAAAAGAAGAAAAAAACAGTGGATTTTTTCCTTTAGAAGTTACGAGAGAAAAGACAAGTGAATTATCAATTTTATCCCATTTACCTATACACCCAATATACTTAAACATCCTGATTGTGTAGATCTCAACTCATGAGCGATACCAGTTTTTAAATTTATGACGGCAAGAAAGGTAAAAGGCAAATCCATTCATCTAGCTTATGTTTTTTTATTATTTGGTAACCTCTTCAAGAGAGTGTATTAGATGAATGCTCATCATCAGTCTCTTATTATTGCACCTCGCCTTCAACTTTCTACAATGGGTTTTCTGTGATCGTCACATCATCGTTTGCAGAAGAGGACAAGCAACTGCTACATGATTTTTTGAAGTCACCTATAGATATCAGAAGAAGAAACGGAGACGGCTCTCAGTCCGCAAAAGAAAGAATGAAACCGTCTTGTAAACTGCGACTCATTAAATTTGCATACTTGATACTGTCTAATCCGCTTTGCCATTGTAAAATGAGACAGGAATAAATTAAAAGGAAGAAATTATTAGGAAAATGGTCAAGTAGGAGATGCATATCATTTTCATCTCATCTAATCAAATGATAGCAGAAAAAGGTAGAACGTTTCGTCAAGTTCCACGTTAAAGAGTACGACACTAGTTGCATTGCGTCTAGCCTATTGATTAAGAAACACACGTATTATTATTAGACACATTGCTGGTGTCGCTACAATACACGTCCAATTCATTCCTACAACTTTTCGATTAAGTGTTCCAGACTTTGGATTATTTTATTTTAAAAGTTTTTATGTGGAATGCTTCTTACACTGAATAAAATCCGCTTTGAGCCTGTTTATTCATTACTACTCTACCTTATCATGTAATAAACTGGCGAGTGTTGTGTCAACGGCCAAGAACATTGATTTCTCCGACATAGCTTCTCCTATTCGCCTTTGCAGAGATGCTGCATTCCAACACTGTTATATGCGCAATTTCAAGAAGACAGCTTGTTTCGCTCTTTGGTTCTCTCGAAAGGTCAATTATCAAGCTTGAGATTTTGTTTGAACAAGAAATTATCACAAGTGGGTAGAAGAACATGGAATTCACACGTTTCACATAGTTC
>JAAXOA010001791.1:0-14882 GCA_036561885.1 Salina celebensis
CGGCTCATATGTACATAACTGCAATCGAGATGAAGATATATCTTCAAATGCCACTCTGTGCTTGGATGTTGGAGGTTTCTAGAGAACTTGTGACGTTTGTTGCTTTAGCTAGTAAGCGCTGATGATTTTCATGATCAAGATGTAGAATGCAGATTATGTCCATGATTTTATATTTTTTGCCACCAAACAAGCACCTGAAAAGATACTACTACTGCTCGTTGTAATGCTGTCCCATCACAAGCAAAAAACTTTACGACTGCTTCGCATTGTCGTAAGTGGCAGGTTCCATTACAAAATCATAAAACAAAACATACATGCAACGAGCGAAGTTTGCACAAAAATGTTCATGTCTCATGTAGCCCAATCCATAAGGTGTATTGTAGCTTCATATTTGATATTGACTACCTACTGGTATTCTTGGATATAAAAGAGAAAACGCTTTGTTTCCTTTTTAATCAGTCTAGAATTGGTTGCCAAAAAGCAGAGCAAAAAGTGCAGATTTTCCAAGTGAAAAAATTTCAAGCCTTAGAATTTCCAATATGAAGTCACAAATCGTTATAATCGTAGTATGTAACGTACTCGGGCTAGCTTTAGGGCAGGAACCGGCCTTAGCGTCTTTTGGAGATTTCATGGAATTTGACGTGGGACTTCATAGATCCTGTGAAAACAACCCGGGTGGAGCTAACACAACATGGGAGATAATTGTAAGTGAAAAAACATGCAAAATACCATTTACAGACATTTAGTCCAAACCTAATTACTAATTAAAATTTGAAATCGACCAGACTTCATTCTCTGAATGTACGCATCGCGTTCCACAAGCTCAACCAAAAGATCTCTTCGATGGGATGACGGCCATTTGTCAAAACCGAGCAAAATATTTTGATTGTTGGGAAAAAATGAAGACAACCGTTATGGAAAAGTGTGGCAAAGACAAGGCACCTCTACTCCCGGATGTGTACCGTGTCACAGTATCATCATTGTGTGGAAGCGATAATGGAGCTGCCACAATTGGTATGCAGATGACATAATTGTATTGGAATTTTTTGTATTTGCGCAAAGATTCTAATAAACAATTGTTAAATTTCAGCTACATTGAAAAGTGCGTTTGCTGAAATTCGTCCTGATGACCAGTCAAAGTGTCCAGAGGAAACCGGAATTCATTGGATCGAAAACTGCAAAGATCTTCTCCCAACCATGAGTTCTGGTGACTTATGCGCGTAAGTAAAACAGAATTTGATACGCACTGTTGAATTGATAGTCATATTATTACACTGGCCATGAAAGTGACCTTCCAATAACGCTCCAGGTGGAACTAACTGGAACTTTGTCACTAGATGCAAGTGTCATGCATGTTAACAAGAAACATTTTGAAGTACCTACTTCTTTAAACAAGTATTTTTGTGTTTTTTATAGACGACATGCCGCCATCGATAAATGCGTGAAAAAAACTACCTGTGATAATGTTAAATTCGCAAGAGTCACCCGCGAGGTTTACTCCAATGGAAGACCACATCTGCAATGCAATGAGCGTAAAGCTTAGGATTCTTCACGTTGTTTCTTCTCAGTGCACATGTTTATGCACAAACAAAGTTTTGCGAAAAAAACAGTATTAAAAAAATTGAAGCGTTTTAAAAACAATTCTCTGCTCTTTATGTTTTACATCCTGAAACTCAGCCTTGCATAAAACGACACAGCAATTAGAAAACAGCAAGTGCGTTGTCATTCTCAAATGCATACCATCAACCGTAAATGATTCTAGATAAAATTATCCATGACCTATGAGTCATCTTGATTTCAAGAGATGGGTATTTTATAAAACAATTTTTACTGTTGCCTTGGAACCGTCACTGTTCACTTGTAAAAGGAAATAGTTTCCAAGGTAACTGGTTTGGAGAATTTTTAGAATTTCGTGCGCACGTAAGCATTACGAATGACACATCCTGTGACAGAATTTTACAATGAGCTCCTCGCGACAAATAACACGACACCAAAACCATTGTTTCAATTTCAAAATTTTATATATATTTTTTGTGTTTTTAGTCTACAAACAAAATTAGCAGTATGTCATTAGTTTTTAAGTCGATTCATTTGATAAATACATCGTCCCCTTTTAACCCATAAAAGTTAGTTCTCGAAAACATGAAAGTTAACAAAAATTGTACTAAAAAATATGGAACAAAGCCCACCAGCACTGTTTGTAAANTTGATAAATACATCGTCCCCTTTTAACCCATAAAAGTTAGTTCTCGAAAACATGAAAGTTAACAAAAATTGTACTAAAAAATATGGAACAAAGCCCACCAGCACTGTTTGTAAAAAGTCATTGTGTTGTACTCTCGTACGCGTGATTAAGTAATACAATTTTGTGCGGAACAAAAGGTAAATTGAAAAGGCTATGCGTTTATATTACATGTCATGTTGATCCTTAGTTGTACAAAGATTAAAATCTAGTTTGTTGCCAAAATGCGGTTGCATTTTAAAGCTATCATTCGTTCAGTCCAAGCTTTTTGCATACTGCACTGTTTACAGTTTCAAATCTTCTGCAAGCCGAGGTCAATGCAGTGATTAAAACAAAATTTAAATTATATAGAAAAACTAAACCAACATTTCTTTCTTTTTGTAAATTGCTTAATTTTGGGTTGAATATTAAAATAGTCTCATTCATTTTGTATCTAATACGCTCCCTTAATTTGTAATTGTACAAATGAGGAAATCTGCATGCAAAAAATGCTCTTCTGCAAGCAGCAGTACCAAAAATACGTGGTAACGTCAACGTTAACAATTCTTTTACGTTGCAATTTCTCCAGTATTAGCTTAAAAGTTGACAAAATATTAATTCTGACTACATGAACCTCTTACTCTGTATTAGCAGTAGGTTTAGTTTCGCTACTTGCATCAGTTTCTTTGCTTTTTAAAGTTTCTGCAGTAGATTTAGCTAATGTTTCTTTTACACTTGTAATTGTTGCTGACAATTCCTCGACCCGCGAGCCTAACTGACCTAAATTACCTTTTACTTCGGCAAGTCCATCGGGTTTAGCAGCAGCCGCTGAGACTTGCTTTTGAAGGTCTTGCAATTTGGAAACTGTCTGGTCTAGTTGAAGCTTTAAGCTGTTCACTGTAGCGTTCAAAGCGTTATGGGCTGAGACTAAGTTTTCTAAGGTTTCCGCAGATTTGGTAACACGGTTAGCACCACCTAAAGAGTCAGTCGCAAGAGGAGAGCCCACAGCTTGGTCGAGTTGTTTAACTGTAAAAAATGAAAAAGGCTTATCAGTATCCATTCTGATTTAATGAAGGTAAGGTCAAAGGTCAACTTACTATTCCAGTCTAAAGACTCGACCTTCTTTTGTAGCCCCACAGTAATGGATCCCATGACAGTGATTCCAATAGCGATCACAATGACACAAGTAAGCCGTAAGTATCGACTTTTGATTGAGCTCCGAGCGTGAGAACGATTGTTAGAATGAGCTGACATGTCATCCTCACAAAGGCAACAGCATAAGGACAGGACATCACTTGGATTTGGGATTTTGTCATGTTGATTGTTTAGTGGCTTACGATTCCGGGCGGATGGGCGTTTTCTGAAAGTTCGTAACATAAAAATGCTTATGAAAATTTAAGTTTTATATAAAAGTTGCTGTTTTGCTGTTACCTTCTGACTCTCTTCCGGCTTCCCATGTTGGGAAGCAATCCTGTTGTCGCCGATGGTGAAGCATTTCCTCCAATCGTTGACTGGATGAGGATCCACAACTCTTTGAACTGACCTCCTTGTATACGCCGTCTTCCGAGTTCCCATAAGGAATCCTGTGTCGCTATCCTCACTGGACGACAACGAAGATGAAATGTGGGCCGGCTGTTGCATCCCTGTGTGATTAGCATTGTCCCACATGTGATTGTCCCTGCTATTAAATCTCCTGGATCTCCGCTTGTTCAGCATATAACTCGGTTGAGCCAACGCCTGGTGTCTTGCAAACTCGTCGTTTTCGTCGTCATAAGGAACTCCCCCAGTCTGGATAACTGGCGGAGTCACCGGCGGGTGAAGTTGGTGATGATAATTTAAATCTGACTCGTCCCTGCTGGTATTGTTACTGTGAGGATGAACATGATTAGATAAGCTGACTAGGGAAAAGTTGTTCTGGTTCTTTCCAGAGCTTCCTGTAGCACTAATAGGAGTAGTTTTCCCATCTGAGGAGATCGACGGATGGTGGTTATTCACTCCAACCAAGTGGGGCCCTCCCAGAGGACCACAGGGCGGTGGGAGTTGGTACATCGCTGTCGTTGTTGTTGTTGACGGACTACTTAATATTTGACTACTAGGCACAACCACTGGCTGGAAGTCGACTAGAAGAATGTCCTCCTGGCCAGGATGAGCTCCATGTCCAGGATCAGCACCGACATTGTTTGTGGACGAAACTAAAGTGTTAATACGCGTTGTTGGAAGGAGCGACATGTCTTATCGCATTGTTCTCTCTACTTCAATAGTCCAAGCTCATTTAATTAGTTTAGAAACAATTCCTTGGTTAATTCAATCTCTACTAATTGCCAACTTTCTCTATTTTTATTTATTTTTAATCTGTATTGAAAAGTTCGTTTAAAAAACGTGTAAATGTGATTCTACTCCTATCACAACTTATTCTCTTGCTTCCTGGAATGAAATTTTGTATATGGCACATGTGTTGCATTTTTTAAATCTTTTAATTATTGCACAAAAACGTGTAAAAAATTATTTTTAACTAGAAGTGTAATCTCATTCTAAATCAATTTTTTTACAACCACACGGACGAATTTAAGCATAGGACGGTCAAGGTGAATTTAAAGTGTTTAACTCACATTAAAAATGTATGACAGGTTAAAATGGAACAGGTAAGAGACTGATATGCATGAACGGATTAAAACATTAACTTTCCAATAAAAACATTTGGACAGAGGAATGTGTCGATAGTTAAGTGCTTATTGCTTTCCTATCCTAACCTCTAATTAAGTTTGGAAGCACAAAGATTTACTTTTAAAAAAGTGTGTCAAAGTTTACACTTTCTCTTCTAGCTAGTTTCACTTTCACCACATTCTATAAGTAGAGAAAATTCGTCTAAAAAACTGCTCTACATTTTAATTCCTAACTTTGTTTAAATGAGCAATTTGTAAAGTATCGGTTTAGTTTTTTCGTTCGTGTTTTGTAAACGTTACCAGAAAAAAGGCAAATTGAGTGGCTATAAAACATGCACATAAAACTATTATAGAGCAATATTTTTTGGTTTTTTACTAGAAAACAAACTTGGAATTGCACTACACACCTCCATGTGAAAAGAAGGTTTGTTTTTGTGCATAAAACTAGTGAGCTCTGGAGGTTTAGATAGTCCGTGCAACGTAATGCAGAAATGTACGGAGAACATAGAGGAGTAGAGTGTGGAACAGTTGCTCAGAGGCTGGTCCAATTTACGATCTTGTTTGGCTCTGGGTTTAACGTTACATCGGTTCCTCATAGAGTTTCAAGAAGAATTCAGGTTAATATTTTGTTGGTTTGCGAAAAAAAGGAAAAAATATATGCTCGATGTGTCCATTAAATGGAATATGGAGCTTTGTTGGTGTTAGTATATGCTACTTTTGGTATCAATGTAGTAAAAAAGTTATGACAGAGCCGCTTGAGTTTGGAGTTTGTTTGGGTGAAAGCAAAGACTAATGGCTAGACTGTTCAAAAGAAGCAATGGACAAGTAAAGGTAACTGCTGATAACTGATAAATCAAAAAGGATAAGTACGAGATTTTAATTCATAGTTAGACTATGGTGTGTCTCAATTCGCCCCATGAAGGTACTTGACTTGACAATATGACTATGGACTAGGACAATGCAAATGCAAGCAATAATGACGTTCATGGAATGCTTTGCTTAATCATTCATATGAGACAATTAGGACCTTTGCCGCTATAGATTAAGTGTTTTAAATGAAAAAGTAAAGGTTAATTTATAAACGTTTCTAGTATCTATAAAGCTCTGTGTTTCTTTGCAATGTTTGGCAGGGACAAATTGCACTTCGAACATAGTGATAAACGTTATAAAACATGTTAATACAAAAAGGCCAAAATGCTTTTAGAAACTGAACTTAAATTATGGATGGACGCTTTTGTAATAAGGGCTTTAAGACCAATTGGTAGAATTGTTAATTATTGCATCTTTGATATCTTAATCATAGTTGAAGAACATTACACGGGTTTGAATGTTATTTGTTACTGTTTCTTGTTGTAAGGAAGGATCCTACTATATTGGAATTGGTTTCCGGTATGTCTTGAAAGTCTGTTTCCAAAACGCTTCCAACAATTTCAGAGCCGGGGCATTACCACTATTAACAGGACTGCCATACCAAGGTTCAAAGATAGGAGGAATGCAAATGAACACCAAACCAGGGGCCATACAGATGTGATTATTTTCATGGTCATGCCCACTCCAATTGTAACCAGACCGAGTCCAGATATAATGGCACCGATGATCGCAACAAAATATAGACCGTTTAGGATTTCCTGGAACGTCAACATTTGGAAGTTATGCCGCTAACAAGCCAATTTTCACGGAGAAACGGAGACGAAGGGGCACCGAACAACTATCCCTTGTGTTACTATAAAGCTTACGCTGCGTGAAACTTAATATATAATAATATTAATTGTTTACTACCCACAATCCCAGCATCATCATAATTCCATGTCAACCACGGGCTACCTAACAGCAATTTGAGCCATTTTGAATGGAATGGACAAGTAAAGGTAACTGCTGATAACATTACGATAAATCAAAAATGATAAGCACGAGATTTTAATTCATAATTAGACTGTGGTGTGTCTCAAGTCTCAATTCGCCCCATGAAGGTACTAGACTTGACAATATGACTATGACAATGCAAGCAATAATGACGTACATGGAATGCTTTGCTTAATCATTCATATGAGACAATTAGGACCTTTGCCGCTATAGATTAAGTGTACCTCTAATAGTAGATGAAAAAGTAAAGGTTAATTTATAAACGTTGTTAGTTATTGCGTCTTTGATGTTTTAATCATAGTTGAAGAACATTACACGGATTTGAATGTTATTTGTTACTTTTTCTTGTTGTAAGGATCCTACTATATTGGAATTGGTTTCCGGTACGTCTTTCAAGTTAGTTTCCAAATTGCAGCCAACAATTTCGACAATAGTACATTTAACGACGATTGAGGGCTCTAGCAAACCATGCCACTGTTATCAGAACTGCCGAAAGAAGGCTCAAAGAAAGTAGGAATACAATTCCACAGCAAACAACGGGCCATAACGCTGTGACGACTTGCATAGTCATTGCCACTCCAATTGCAACCAGACCTAGTCCAGATATAGCGGTAGTGATGAGTGATAGAAAAAATAGTATTTGAATGACTAGCACTATGTAGTAAACAGCGTCAGCTATGCCTGAAGGCATTTTGACCTTGTGAGTGGCAAGTGTGATGTACTGATTCTGCCTGTAGTTAGATTGTAAGACAGCCAGAAATAGTAGAAGAAGGATTCTAACTCTATTCCAGAAATAAGGCGTTGCAACGGATAATTAAGCTGCGCACCCCCAGGGGATGAATTAGCGACCTATTTCTGTAATTTTATATGCTCTATGTAGCGGTGTTTTCCCACTAAAAATGAACCTCTGTTGTTGCATAAAAAATCGGGCACCTGCAGAACCTGTGAAAGACTTGACTTGAAGGTCCAAAAGTTGTGTTAATATAAGCCTTAGGCATGTCCAAACATGCCCATAATATTCAGGCTCGATTGGTGGAAGCGTATGGAAGTTATGCCGCTAATAAGCCGATTTTCACGGAGAAACGGAGAGGTAGGGGCACCGAACAACTATAAAGGTACTATAAAGCTTACGCTGCGTAAAACTTAATTATAGTATATAATAATATTAATTGTTTACTACCCACAATCCCAGCATCATCATAATTACATGTCAACCACGGCTACCTAACAGACATTTGAGCCATTTGTTGTTGAAACAATGCACAATGGGGCCCTGGAGTAAAAGAACCTGGAGAACCCATATACAGACTATTTTTGAAACAGTGCATACGCATCGATATACAAAAATGGAAACACTGCTTGTTTCATTCATCATTAGAACACAACCCTTCTTATTCCAAAATAGACGATTTTTAAATATATTATATTATAATATCATTTAATATACTTATTTGTTATCATTGATTATACATCATACTCCATTGTTCCTAAAGTCCTCGCGTTGTTGAATTCATTTTGAATTGAATCTAGCATTTTAGTGGAAAGATAGACTACTAATTTTAGTCGATTATTTTTGCCAAGCCAGCAAGATAGGAAGGCTAAAGCATGCGACACTGAAAACCACACCAACGCGGGAACCGATACTTGTTTGAAAATTGCTCAGACAATGTGTGTTCTTTTTTGTCCAATCCAATTCTCTACGCAAAATTGAACCTTTCTTGTCTTAGTTTTTCTCTCCCCTCGCCTGCCTGACTCACGTTGTTGATGATGATGATATGATTCTTTTCTTCAAACCCATAGCTGTATTCCATTCCGGTGTGTTTTTCCAGTGAAAACTTCGCGAAATTGTAGTTATCCAGTGGTCGCGTAGAGTTTAAAAGAAATCATTTTTGTTGAGGTGTAGTTATCAGCAGGTCATTAGCAATCATGGTAAGGAAGCACAGCAAAATTAAACGTTTACTTAAATAGAAGTGTTTCTTTTGAAATGCGTGGGCGGGTTGAAGCACTGAATGATTTTTAATTAATTTATTTTATTCTAGCAACCCCAAATCATTTTGCTGAAGGAAGGAACTGAAGCTTCACAAGGTCGAGACCAACTGATCTCTAATATCAGTGCATGTCAAGCCGTTGTGGAAGCCGTTAGAACAACTCTCGGCCCAAGGGGAATGGACAAGTTAATTGTGGATGGTAACGGACACGCTACTATCTCCAATGATGGAGCTACTATTCTGAAGAAACTGGATATTATTCATCCCGCGGCGAAGACACTTGTTGACATTGCCCGGTCTCAGGACGCTGAAGTCGGCGATGGAACGACAAGTGTGGTTATCTTGGCTGGAGAGTTTTTGAAGAATGCCAAGACCTTGGTTGAAGAAGGAGTCCATCCCAGGCTCATCTTGAAGGCGTACAGGAAGAGTTTACAACTTGCCCTGGACCGGATTGGTGAAGTGTCAGTTACCGTTAGCGATAAGGGCGAGAATCGGAGGGATCTTTTGGAAAAGTGTGCTGCTACTGCATTGAGCTCCAAGCTGATTCATCAACAGAAAGGATTCTTTTCGAAGATTGCTGTCGATGCCGTTCTCAGTTTGGACGATTTGTTGCCTTTGGATATGATTGGAATTAAGAAAGTTCAGGGAGGTGCTTTGGAAGATTCTTTCCTTGTCCCGGGAGTGGCATTCCAGAAAACATTTTCATATGCTGGATTTGAAATGCAACCGAAGAATTACAGTTCCCCGAAAATAGCTATGTTAAATATCGAGCTGGAGTTGAAGGCGGAAAGAGACAATGCTGAGATTCGGATTAATCAAGTCGCTGTAAGTTAATTTAATATCTCCTTCTCTATCAATTCCATCTGGTTCAAAGCGATAAGCGTTCATCATTTTGTTCACGTTTCTTCTAACTTTTTGCAGGAGTACCAAAAAATTGTTGACGCTGAGTGGAACATTTTATACAATAAGCTGGAGAAGATTTGGAAGAGCGGAGCTAAAATTGTATTTTCTAAGCTTCCTATTGGTGATGTTGCCACCCAGTATTTCGCTGACAGGTATGCATTTGCGACTTCACTATGAATGATTTAAGCTACTTCCAGTTTCCAGTGTAAATTAACCGATCATGTTTTCTTCCAGGGATATGTTCTGCGCTGGCCGTGTCAATGACGCTGATCTCAAGCGTACAATGAAAGCCTGCGGAGGTTCCATCGTCTGCACAGTCGCTGACCTCAACGAAGGAACACTTGGAAGGTGTGAAAACTTCGAAGAAAAGCAGATTGGTGGGGAACGGTACAATTTCCTGACTGGCTGCACCAACGCTAAAACCTCTTCCATAATTCTACGTGGAGGAACTCAACAGTTTATGGACGAAACAGAAAGGTCCCTTCACGATGCTATCATGATTGTCCGTCGGGCTATGAAAAACGACAAGGTTGTTGCTGGAGGAGGAGCTATCGAAATGGAACTCTCGAAAACACTCAGAGAGGTTTCTCGGTCTGTGGTAGGAAAGGAACAGATCCTCATTTCCGCGTTCGCCCAAGCCTTAGAAATTATTCCTAGGCAATTGTGTGACAATGCTGGATTTGATGCTACCAACATTATTAACAAACTCAGACAGAAACACGCCCAAGGTAAGCAGAATTATATAGTTATGCCATATTAAAAGTAATGAAAAGTTAAGCAATTACTGATTTGTTTTCAATAATTTAATAGGTGAGCTCTGGTACGGAGTTGACATCACAAAGGAAGACATCGAAGACAACTACAAAGCCTGTGTTTGGGAGCCAGCTATAATGAAAATCAACGCTTTGTCTGCAGCCACTGAAGCCGCCTGCTTGGTCTTATCTATCGACGAGACTATCAAGAGCCCTCAAAGCAATGCGAGCGATATGTCTGCTAATAAATCCTTACAAGCAATAGTTTCACTTGTTTGTTTTCGTATTTTTGTTTTCCTTTCAACTTATTATGCAGATACCTGTCTTTTTCAACACACTTTTTTAAAAAAATTCGCAGTGTTCTTCTGAAGAATCGCTTTGCCTAACACCAGTGAAAATGCATGTTACGAGCAGAACTTTAGTTTGTTTTGATCAAAATATGCATTTTGTTAATCTAGTTAATTTGTCAACAAGTTTTGTACGCGAAAAATCACGCTAATAAACTAATCAGGTACGCCTTTTCATACTGTGAACAACGGTACAGTTTAATGAACCAAATAAAAATATACTCACAAAAAACAATTATTGGAAATCAACTTTATTCGTAAATCTAAAGTAAGAAGTGGACTAAGTATCATCCAACTTAGCAAAGGAAAATTCATTCATCATCGTTAGTACGATTTGGTGGGGGTTTTCCATAAGTAGCTCACTTCCCATTAATTTTCTCTTGTTTGAATATCACCGATGGCATCTGCTCCTCGTCAGTATCATAAACTTTCAGCATTTTGAATATAATTTCATTTTGAATGTCAGTCTGAATATCCGGATACATTATCTGGTTTCAATCAAAACAAAACAATACTTTATAAAATCTCAAACAACCAACTGTCAACGGTAAAATCCAGACCAGAATGCATACCATTTGCCAGCTATTTCTTCCTTCCAGGGAGCAAAGGGGTACTTGTGCTCCAAACGTTTGCATCGCAATTTGAATGGCTGCAATAGCCAAGGCCTCCGGAGGATACTCCACAACGGCGGCGTCGTGATGGAAGTCTTGTAGAATTGCCCAAGCTGTCCTTGCCAAGGGCGTTTTACTGGCATTGTCCTGGCCAAGCCAGTCTTCAATAGTCTTCAGGTAGTGAGTTAAAAACTAAAGAATAACGATATAAACATGAGATCATAAGACAAAGTTACAACACAACATGAGGATACATGATAACGTTTTAGATTTACCTTGTGTGGATGATCAAACGCTATTTTGAACTTTAGAACACGCATCATGAGCAATTCAGCTTGAAATATCGCGTCCCTGAAGGCGTAATATGTTTCGGCAAGATCCAAAGGAGGCTTTCCACGGTGGATCGTAGTGTGAGCGACGTTGATTATGTCACGGATTTTTAAATGCTCGTTTTCTACTTTCCCAGCAAGATATAAGCTCGTTGCGGCTATTAGCTACAAAATAATCGTTGTGGAATGTATTTACGATAAATCCATCCATAGAGGGGAATAAAGAATACTGTATTCCAAAAATGCTTACATAAATGTCATAATTCTGCATATCAACTTCTTTAAAAAATCTGTGGAACATGTTGGCAGATGTGGCTATTGTAATCGGCGTGGCTTCCAAGCTTAATACCTGCAAAAAAAAGTTATAAATGGTAATGACAATTAAAAAAAACTTGCACGCATTATCATTCACGTTTAAAGTGCAACTTTAACAATCGTCCCTTCTTGGGCCCTTACCACATTCAAAAATGAATCTCGCCCCAAAATAGTTGGACTTGGAAGTGTACCGATAGTCAATCAAGATTGGATCATCGTCAATGGATTTTTCGAATTTTGGAGGTCGATTGTAATGAATGCCAGGACCGGTCATGTTGCGGGGGTCCATTTTGGACACCGGTTTGAACTAAACTCAACTCAAAAATGCTAAAATACTAAGATATTTGATTTAAACGATCAATTTGCAGCACAATTACCAAAAACTCAGCTTTGCACGCTTTCAGCACAATGCACAGAAACAAAATCTAGTTGCAATGTTGTTGTTATTGTCGTGCTCTGACTCTAAAATCAGATGGGCATTGAGAGTTGGACCGGCATTCTTTTAAAAACAAGGGACCGTACTTATAACATAGTGGTGCTTGTAGTATTAATTAATTTTACGACTTAGTCGATTTCTAAATGAAAAATTTTCGTTGCTTCAAGTCCCTCAAATAAGTTTGAACAAAACTGTATTTTGTTGAAAAAGTGATTACATACACAATGAACAGCCCCTATCAATCCTGTCAGAGCTGAAGCAGATGAACAACTCGGAGGGAAGTTCCTTGTTCGCTTGTTGTCTTTTGTCTTTCATGCACCTTGAAACACTATTTTGTAATTTGTAACAATTATAATTAAATTCTTTTGAGAATTCGACACGATCACTATTTGACAATTAATATCCCTTTTGCCTGGATTAGTCAGCTTTTCGGTTAAAAATCAAGGTCAGTACCTTTACCGTTTTTGTTCGTTAAAAGTTTTTGTTGTTCGCTGTAATGTGGTTTGGTTTTATTTTTAGGGTTCCATTCCAGTTCCAAGATTTCCCAAAGAAAAGATGGATATCGTAAAAGAGCTTTTCGGAACTGAAGACCTTTACGAGGTGCTGGGCACAACCAAAGCTAAAGCCAAGGATGATAAAGCATGTAAGTTTGCATTTGAAGATCCCATTGGGAAAACACTTTTGTAAGCGTGTAGAAATTCAAGATGTAATTATACAGGGATTTTTTAAAATATTTATAATCGGTGTTTTTGTTTTAGTGAGATCGGCTTATTTGAAGGCAGCCCTAAAATATCATCCCGATAAAGCTCCCCAAGAGGAAAGAGAATTGTTCACCAAGAAGTTCCAGCTTATAAAGAAGATCCATGATTTGTTCCAGGATAAGGATTTGAAAAAAGTTTATGATGACACAGGTTTCACATCAAACTACTGAACTATTCAAAAGCATGGAAATATACACGGTGTAAGAATGTTTTTATTGGTGAAATTTAGGAAGTTGGCCTGAAGAGGATAAATTCGAAGTGGATCTCGCCTCATTTGGAAGACTAGACGAAAACGCTATTTTGGAGTTCAAAAAACTCTACCAAGGTTCAGAAGAGGAGAGAAATGACATCAAAAAGTATTACGTCGAAGGGAAGGGTGATGTTTCCCATATTTGCGACAACGTATTCTTCCTGAATATTTTGGAAGATGAAGACAAAGTCAATGCAGTTATCGAAGACCTAATTGAGAAAGGAGAAGTGAAGAGACTCACGACTGGCATAAAAGGAGCCAAAGCCATGGAAAAGAAGAAGAAGAAGGTAAGAGATATGAATGATTTACTAAAAACTGTACACTGATGTGGGTTATAATGAAATGGAAATTATGAATGTCTTGTGATTTTACACAGGCTCAGAAGGAAGCAGAGGAAGCAGAACAAATCAGGAAAGAAAAAAATCTTGGAAGTTTGGAGGACCTTCAGAAGGCTATAGCTAAAAACAGTAAATCCCGTGACGGCTTTTTAGACAGTTTAGCTGCAAAGTACGGAGGTGGAGGGGCGAAGGGGTCTAAACGAAATGGTAAATCATGACCTAGTCTCTATGATAATCATCGTATAACATTCCGTTGTAAGAATCAAATTGTTGTGTAACGAATTTAAATTTTAAATGCTTGTTTGCTTACATTTAAACTGTGTTAAGTGCAGTGAATTAATGAACGTTTTGGTCTTGGTGTTCATTTTACAGGTAAAAAATCTACCACGGCTTCTGATTCCGAAGAAGAAGAGGACGAACCCAAACCGAAAAAGACTAAAGCAACTAAAAGTAAATCAGTACCATCTCGAAGCACTCGATCGACGAGGTCTAACAAATGATAAAATTGCAACAAGTCCTTAATACAATTACTTTATTCATCTTCTCACTTACAATTGCTCCCACTTATTTTCTTAATTTTTGTAAGACATGCATGAACTCTGAGAGAGAAAAATCGATTAAAAACGTATGACTGTCCCTATATTTTTTGGAAGTTCAGTTAAAAATTAGAAAATCACTGGGACTTCATTCATTTGTGTTCCACCCCCTGTAACTGCTTCCACTCACTGAGGTTCCACAATGCGACTTAGATGAACACGAAGATGGACGAGTGGTAACCGTCCCTGATTCCTGAATATCAAGTTCCTCTTCTTCCTCTTCTTCATCCTCCACGTCAGCTTCTTCTGATTGTACTCGTTCACGCTCGATTTGCTTCAATTGCTCTTCAGTAGGTTTGTAAACCATAAAAGATCTCAGCAGCATATCAATAGCTTCAGTCGCCTCACGCAAGAAAGTGTCTTTTGTAATTGTATTCTCCTCCCATCCCTCTGGACTTGTTGAGAACCTATTCAAGCCCATTGCTTCCATAGCGTACTGATATTGCCGAACTGTAATGTGGCCATTTTCAATTCTGTCGTAAATCCGGAAAATAGCCTCAATGTGGTCA
>JAAXOA010001792.1:0-14874 GCA_036561885.1 Salina celebensis
GAGTTGTCGACCGACGATATGATGTACATTCGTCTTGTTTTGTTACCAAAATGTGGAGCGTCTATAAAAAGTATCGTGGATATAAAGATATTTATTTCTGAATTTTGTAATACATAGTATGTAGGTAAGTACAATATACGTTAGTTCTTAATCACACATGAGTTTTTATTACACTTTGTTATGTTTTTTAATCAAGAATCATCCGGTTTAGTTCATCATCGAATTGTTTTTTCAGCTCTCCAAGAGCAAAAAAAATACATTCATTCGGTCATCTACGCACGTAAAACTGTCTGAAAAGTTCAATTTCCTGTTTGTAAAAGTATGATCAATACTGTGAATATGAAGCTCAATAGCGAGCAAAAGAAAGATTTTGTAATAAGAATCGTCTTGCAGAGGTAAATCCCGTGAACGTTATTTCTCACTGCGTGCTCCATGCGCTGAACCTATTTAAAAACCAAACAAAATTTCAGTAACATGATAATTGTTTAAATAATAAAAGTATAAAATCTGGAAACCACTTGAATGTTGTAAGCAATGCAAGAAAACTCCTCAAAAGGTGTAACTACATGTTTAAGGGACTGATTGATTTCTGCAGTGAAGTAGGTTATCACTACTGCCCGGAAAACAAAATATGCAGAATATATCAATCTTTCGACTACTTTATCGCCAAGACGGCCACCCTTCGGATTGATCCAGAAATATATCTAAGATGTTAAGCATGTCGGTAAATTATTAATTTTAAAGCTTATTATGTTATCCCATCGGAAGATGCCAAAGCTTACATTGAGCAAAGTTACAAATACATTATAGATGTATCCAATGACAATGAGTGGAGACACCAGGTCACTTGTGTCACTTATTAACCTCTTCAGGGCTAGGTACTTTGTATATAGCTCGTCTAACGTGGGTTTACACGTCCATCGGTCCCTGTCGCTTTGCTTCACGGATTGCGTTCCTGACATCGTCGATTGTAGCATCACCATTGATGCTGCTAGCACAAATTTGTCGACGTGTTGCTTCACAGCAATGCAAAGAATAATCACGAGTAACTCTACCATTAAGCTGGCCATGTCACAATATGATCGAATGAGTGACACACAAAATATAGAAGCGTAGTTAGTATCCGACAATATTGGACTCCAGTGATCCAAGTTTCCCTGGTGGACAAGTGAAATCGCATGTTGGATCGAATCCGCAGTTGTGGAGTGTTTGATATTGTAATACACTCCATTCATCACTCCTAAAGTCACAAATACAGTAATCCATAGGTAAGCATACCGATGAAAACAAAGTCCCGACCACGTTACAAACGTCATGAATGATTTCTTTCTGGGGTCCTCATTGAAATTTTTGGTTATGTCAAGTTTGCCCTCGCCGTTAAGTTGTGAAACCACAAAATGAAGGTGATTGTCGGCGCGAATCATGTAGAGATATATTAGGAAAACGGTCAACCCGTATATGGTCGTGTATAGGGTGACAAGTTTGGTAACTGCACCGGTAGCTGACTTATAGCAACTGATGTCGTGAATAAATTGCAAAACAAAGTCAGCAAATGTAAACGCTATGAGAATTCCTGTGATAATCTTACGAGCTGTTTTAAAATAGCACCTAGGGGTAATACCAAGCCTGAAGATCTGATGATGATCAATTTAAGAATATAAACTTTTTTTTACTCACCGAGTCGAGGTTCTTGTTGGTACGTGATCTCTGTCGCACAACAGAAAAATGCTGATAACAGTCATTGCCGCTCGTAATCCTAAATTACAGCATTCTGCAAAACCTCGGTGGCATTCTGTTCTAACTGAACATGAAATATATTTTAAATTTTGGTACTGAAATTTGTCAGATTCCGTTGTATTTTGAAAACCGCATTTTTATTCTCGATTAAAATAAATTTTTAGAACATTTAAGTAACATACCTGTGAACCGGGTGGGGTTACTGCGAGTACTGGTAATACATCAACTGGTATAACTTCAACTCGTCCTTCATTGAACTCGTCTAACTCAACTCGTCTTCCGACAACTCGCTCTCAGTACGGATCTCGTATAACGCGCAACTCGTATAATGCTTGAAGTCGTCTGCCGTGAAGTGGTCGGATACAAGATTTTACATTTTACTATATGTAGTTTACGAGTTTCCTTCCGCCTCTTATAATTTATCCTTCCCCCTCTGGGTCAGTCCCAAGTAACAGGTCAACTAGCTTCCATTTCGAACCATATTTTTCCAAATTCCTGTTGAGTCTTCTTATTACACTGCCATTTAACAACTAAAATTGAAAGGAAAATATTGCATGGTGGGCTTTAGTACAATATGACAAGCATACATTCACTACAATGAAAACTTACGCATACAATACGACTTGAAGTTATACGAAAAAATGTAAGTACGATTTACATGTTATACTTAATGTCGGTACCGACGAGTTACGCGTCATACGAATTTATGTAGACGAGTTACCTATGCATACGAGTTGTCGACCGACGAAATGATGTAGATTCCGAGTACCGACTGAATCATAATCCTCCTGGTTAGGCGACACGGTTTCAATATCCAAAATTGTATGAACTTTTACTGATTGTACCATTTTAAAAGCAACAATATGTGATAATTGGGCTCTCTTGAATACAAAACTTACTACATAATAACTTGTAAGTCTTTCACATTAAACTAAAACTAAAATAAAACTTTTGGGCCCATACACTTGTAGGTTTTTGCGTTTATTTCACAAATGCGCTTACCACGAAAAGCCGACTGCAAAATATGCTTGAATATATAATGCACCTTTCGAAACGGCAACAGTGAGCTTCATGGCGTTTAGTTAATGTAAATCTACGATTATGTGACGCTTCCTTTCCTTCCATTGTGCAAGCGTATGTGATTTGTGGGCTCGATATAATCACCTTTATATCTGTAGCATATCCTTCTAACGAAGTAACCACAGAACCACTTGGGGAAACTACGAATACTATTATACTTACTTACTTAAGTATGCAAATGTGTATTTCAAACCGATATTGATCAGTGAATTAAACATATTTTCCATTATAAGTAGCTACAAACGTGGTCAATATGGCAATCAAAAACAATGAGTTGGTTGCGTGTAAAATATTATTAAACTCAAACGTCGATCAATATAATGAAATAGGGACGAATCCAACGACAAAGAGAAACCGTTGTAAAATACAGATTACTACGACGAAAAGTAATCAATACATAGTAGGAATTACTAAAAAAATAGGATGTGCGAAATAAAAAAAACAAGCGATAATGTCAAAGATTACTTTACTTATGATCTGCATATCGTTTCCATTTTCATTACTTTGTGGTATTGTTTATTTATCGCAAGGATATAACTCCCTAAGGAGGCAAATGAATGTGACACATTAACAAATGATACTATATGTACATAAATTTGGCGGAAATAAGTCACATTGTAAAGTTGTTTCAATTTCAATATGTCCCTCAAGTTTGAAATCTGTCGAAGAAAATCGAAGGTTTGAACCATTGCAGATTTGATTCCACGTGGGTCTAGATCGCCGTGGCTGTTCTGTTGGCTGTAATTATAATCAGTGTAATAGTACTTATTGTATGTGCCAACAGAAAAAATTGATTTTGAATGGAACACTTAAAAGCTTGCAAATTAGCTCTGTCGGTCAACTTTTCAGCTTTATATATAGGGCTTACTGAAATTTATATGAAGATTATTAGGTGTTTTGTATGAAACTGCCAAGTCATGACCTCTCTTTCACTGTACATAATCCATAGCTAAACTGGACTTTACCGAGTATCCGTATCTTCTTGTATACATTTGTTGGTATAGATATATTGCATATTTTACATATAGCGTAATCCCGTCAAATAAACATGTAAGAAACTAATAGGTTCGAATTTATATTGATTAAGTTGCATTAGATGTCATATTTATATATGTCATATAACTTTGACGATGATTAAAGCTATGAGAAGAACATGTCAACCCGGTTCAATTATGCGTTATACAAAGCTTTCTATTAGGGGGTAGTTCCTCGCACCCGAAGCATACTGAAGTTTTACCAGCCAGTAATCATGAAACATAAATGTTAAACTTTTATGCGTATTTAGATGAGGCAAGATTTCCAAGCCTGTCAAAGTATAAAGGTAAATATCAATTATTCTTTACATAAGCTCTAATGAAATGGACCAAACGGATTCGTAAGGATGCGATTTTTTTGCATTTTGCAATGAAACATGAATGCGTACAAAACTTGTTTTATTTTCATAACGTTTTGAGGTTTTCCAACTTGTCAACAACAGCTAGATTAAGGAGAATAATTAGATTTTCTTAAAAAGACAATGAAATTACACTTTCTCAACGATATCGAGCTTTTCCTCGTCAAACGTGAATCACAGTTTCAGGCGTCTGTGTTGCTGTTGGCATTGTAGATGGTTTTGTTAGGGTGCAACGCCTGTCAGAACCTGCTTTGTACTCATGGGAACAAGTACAAACTCCAAACTCATCATCTGGCCGAGGAAATGGCTTGCAAAAAGACGCAGGACCACAAAAGGGCTTCTTCATATCACCTTGTACACTGCATTTAGCACCAATTAGGCCCTTACATGATATTTCATCAGTGTTATATTCTTGAAGTGCTGGACACTCACAAATTCCTTTAATCGTGCATTTCAAACCGGCCATTTTGTCACAACTCTCAGAACCTGAGCTTTTACTAACGTCACACTTTCCTCCATAAGACACTCTACATTCCCTTCCAACTTGGGTGTATCCATCCCTGCACTTACACTGGTGAAGCTCGCCCTCGGCAGAACACTCAGCTCCAGCACCGCTACAATCAGAGTTGACCTTGCATGGTCCTTCAATCAAACTTTTGCAGGACTCCGATGTTGAGTCGTATATCTGATGATCTTCGTAAGGGCAGTTGCACACTCCATCTCCACAAAGTAAACCTGGCAGGCATTGTTTTGAAGTCAAAGGTCCTAAATATTCCCCATTGCATTCGCTTCCTTGCGTTGCATAACAAAGGCCATCTCGGTTGTTTGAACTCTCAAACCCGGATTTACATAAGCAGACAGAAATCATGTGCAATTGGTCGGTGCATTCCGCATTAGGTACACAATACGCGTATCTACTGCAATCCCTGTTTGCACCCGTTACACATGTTTTGGAAAAGAAATTAAATACTTTTCCATTAGCACAACCGCATTTTTCATTAAAAAAACACTGCAAAGAACTAATGCATTGTCCATCAGCCGTACAGTTTTCTTTATTGGATCGTCGCTGCTCACAAGTTTGGTTTTCAGTTTCAAAATGAGTGCTGGTGTTGCACTGGCATTTCCCTTGAATACAATTTGCACCTTTCATGCAGTCATTGTAAGTACATTTATGGCCGAGTTTTTTCCTACACGGGAGATGACTTCCAGAACTGTCGTCTATGGAGAAAGTTGGGTCACAAACACACTTCCCCCCATCACAAATTAATAATGATGTGTTTAGACATTCATTGTTTGATGAGCATGAATCTCCTTTGGTCCCTTTAGAAATACACGTTGCATCAGAAGATATGTACCTGTCACTATCACATTCGCAGGTGGATGTGGTTCTGTTGCAAGATGCTCCCAGAATACATGAAGGTTTTTGTGATGGAATACTGCAGGTTCTTCCTGCCAATAATCTGCATTCACCACCTAGATATATTACTCCTTTGGATGCGTCACAAACACAAGTTTTCTCTGGCCCACAAATTAAAGACTGGATTGAGTCACACATCATGTCTGAAGTACACATCCCTCCAAACCCCCTTTTCTCACTACAAGTTCCATTGGCGAGTTCAAAATGGCTGGAGACACACTCGCACACCCCATCGTTACAGGTTCCATTTGATATACACGGGAGCTGAATAAGCAGGTTACTTTCTCCTTCGCCAGTAGTAAACACGCACCTTTCTCCGGCCAGAGTGACACATTTTCCAGTGCTTTCATCGTATACCATTGAGTCGGGCATGAGGCACTCACACACATTGTAGCTGGAACAGGAGAGAAAGTTTCTGGAATCACATCTTTCCGATTTATTGCAACTCTCCCCAAAAGTTGCTCTGGAAGCACCAGACGAGAATGTCACAAGTAGGGACACGACAACAATGCAAACGATCAATCTTGTAAAGAGCTTCATTGCGAAATTTCTTGGTGCGATGACGCTTCAATGAACACTGTCCTGCAACCGATATGTACTATGTACATTTATGGGAGTTTTTCTCAGAGCCAAATAGTGTCTGATAATCTGGCCAAGAGAGCCGAGCTGGCTAGCAACAAAGAATGCATTCATTAAATTATCAAGATCGGCTTGGTTATAATATTGTTGACCGTCAGCAACACATAAAAACAAATGCAGTTCATTTAATATCAAAGAGGGCATATTAAAATACTGCCGATAACACAGAAAAATCATGATGATATAACTTGAAGAAAGAAAATATTACTTCATAATTATATAATTAAGAGATTCATAATTTCTTGGTGCGATGACGCCTTAATGAACACTCCTCTGCAATCGATATGGACTACGCACATTTATGGAATTTTTCTCAGAGCCAAACAATGTCTAAAACTACGGCGGCAGAGAGCTGAGCTGACTATTTTCAAAGTATTCATTACTTATCAGGACCAGTTAGTAAATAATATTATTGACCGCCATAAAAACAAATGTATTTCATTTAATGTAAATAAGATGACATAATCAATAGCTGGTGATAAGGCGAGAAGACTTTTGATTAGCCAATTGACTCGAGTTCAAGCAAATATTACAATGGTTCTATTCATTTCATTTGGTGGTATTTATCTCTCTCCTGCTTTGAAACCAAATATTTACTTTAGCGGCACAAAAAATGAATTGGGACTGGTACTAAGGAATAAATTAAGTAGTCTTATCTATACCTACGATATCCCCCCTGTCCTCTCCTAGAATGTTTCGCCAGCCTTTAAATATTTGTGCATACAACAAGGATCTGACGAAGTATTTAATTATATCCAATAAAAGCCATTGATACTGAGTTATCAGTACGAAAAAAATCTTGAACCTCACTTATCCAGATAAGATTATGAAAATGTTGTTGAGTTTTTGAATGACATGCATTCGTTGACTTGCACAACTTTCAGTTCAAAAGCTATCTGGTGCATAATGTGTAATAGTTAAACGTTACATTTGCCTTTGACCCATTTCCTACTTTCAGAGAATAGCCTCCATCAAGCATTAAAGACTAGATTGATTTAGTGATGTGACAACTGATGGTGATGAGAATTTAATTGTTTGAGAATTGGACAAGCAGAATCCAAACAAAACAGCTACTATACGTTCGTTTAAAAATACTTTCTAAAGATCCTGCGATGAATTATATACGGCTGAGTGACTAAATTGTTCTCTAGGGCCTTAAACTTGTACTTATGATTTAAACAGTTTGCCAATTATTGGCAGCTGTATTAAACTGAATGAAAACAGGGAAAGGACTCTGGCAGACTGATTCTGATCAATATCTACGACGACTGCCGAATAAAGCTCGGAAGAGTTGAGCGAGTAACTTCAAGAAGCTTCCTGACGAACACTAATCAGGGATAAGTCACCCTATTTCTGCTTGAGCAAGATTGATCATGGTTTGAATACGATTTGTAATACGAAATAACATCGGTTGGTGGTTGTATAATAACTATTCAGTCGTATGTAAACTTTTGCAAATGATAGACGATATATATTGGGTTACATTGTTGCGGGAGCCTGTATATAGCATATAACTTTGAGTATGATATAATCGTTTAGAACAAGAAATCAACCTGCACAAAAAGTAGTCTTTAAAAACAAAATACATATATTTATTGATAAATTCACACCGGCTATTGGATGGTTGTTACATGATCCGAAGCATAATGAAATTTAGTGAGCTAATTATTATCAAACATGGCAAAGATACTTAACAAAACCAATACGTATTTAAGTCACAGAAACATACTATAGTTATAAAAATTGAAATCCACTTGACTTGTGAGACACCTGACAGTTGTAATGGACCAAAAGAAGTCTTACACATGAAAATATTTGACAATGAAACAAATGAATGCTTAAGTTGCTTTATTTTCATAACGCCTTGAAATTTTTATCTGAGCTTAACACAACGGCTAGATGGAGATAATAATAATTTGTTATATGGATAGTAATAAAATTTCACTCTTTTCCATCTTTCACTCTTTCAGCAAGATCGAATTCTTCCTCGTCAAACGGGCATCACTGTTTCAGGAGCCTGTGTAGGTGTTCGCAATGTAGATGGTGGAACGTTTCTTAGGGTACAATACCTGTCTGAACTTGCTTTGTATTCTGGTGAACATGTACACATTCCAATTCCCCTAGTTGACCCACGGGTTTGCTTGCACGATGATGCCGCAGGACCGCAAAAGTGATTCTTCATATCATCCTGTACACTGCATTTAGCACCAATTAGGCCCTTACATGACATCTCTTCTGTATTATACTCCTGAAGTGCTGGACACTCACAAATCCCTTTATTGGTGCACTTTAAACCGGCGATTTTGTCGCAAGTCTCAGGATCAGAACTCTTACTGACGTCACACTTTCCTCCGTAGGAAACCCTGCACTCGTTTCCTACTTGGCTGTAACCCGCTTTGCATTTGCACTGCCGTAGCTCGTCCTCAACAGAACACTCGGCGGCGGTATCACTGCAATCGGAGGTGACATTGCAAGGGCCTCCAATAAAGCTGTTGCACGACTCGGTCCTTGAGTTGTATGTCTGAAGATTATCGTACGGGCAGTTGCACACTCCATCTCCACAAACCAAACCTGGCATGCATTGTTTGGATGTCAAAGGTCCCAAACTATCCCCATTGCACTCGTGGCCTTGCATTGCATAGCAAAAACCATCGTGGCTTATCGAGGCTGTAAAACCGGACATGCATCCGCAGACAGAAAAGTATTTGTTGATGCGACCGCAATTCGAATTATGTACACATTCACTAGTGCAATGCGACCCAGTACCTGGTACGCATGTTTGTGAAAAGATATTAAACGCTTTTCCATTAGTGCAACTGCATTTGTGATTTTCCCCACACTGCAAAGAACTAATGCATTGAGCCTCGTTTGCACAGTTATCTCCATAGGCTCGTCGCTCCTCACAAGTTTGGTTTTCAGTTGGGAAATGAGTGATCGTGTTACACTGGCAAATCCCTCCAAAACAATTTGCACCTTCGATGCAGTCATCAACGGTGCATGTATATCCCAGTTTCCTACTACACAAGTGATCTCCTCCAGAAACGTCGTCTACTGTACAAGTTGGGTCACACACACACTTTCCTCCATCACAAATTAAAAATGTAGGACTGTTTAAGTGCACATTTAGGCACTCATTGCTCTGAGAACATGAATCCCCTTTGGTGCCCTTCGAAATACAAGTCTTATTCACAGATTCGAATCTGTCACTATCGCATTCACAGTTGGATGTGGTTGTGTTGCATGATGATCCTTGAGTACAAGTGGCTCCTTGGTTCTGATGACAGTTCATTCCAGCCAATAATTTGCACTCTTTTCCTTCCAAGACTAGTCCACTAGATGAGTTACAAACACAAGTTTTGTCTGGACCACAATTTAAGTACTCGGTTGAGTCACACATCACATCTGAAGTACACATCCCGCCAAAGCTTCTTTTTTCAGTACAAGTTCCATTTGCGAGTTCAAAATAGCTGGAGAGGCACTCACAGACGCCTTCGTTACAGGTGCCATTTGAAATACATGGAAGCTGGACAAGGAGGTTACTTTCTCCCTCGGCAGTAGTAAACAGGCACCTTTCTCCAGCAAGAGTGACACATTTGCCTGCGCTTTCATCGTATACCATCGAGTCTGGCATGAGACATTCGCAAATACTGGAGCTTGAGCAGGAGAGAAAATTTCTGGAATCGCATCTCTCCGATTTATTGCAATTCTCTCCAAAGGCTGCTCGAGATGCACCTGACGACAATGTCGAAAATACGGACAATACACCGAATAAAAAGGAGATTGCATTAATGAGCTCCATTACGGGATTGGTTGTAGTTTAATGAAGGCTAAAAGAATACTAGTCTGCAACTGACATGAAATGGAATATTTATGGATATTATTAATGGCTAAAGTAGTGTCTGGAAATGTGGTGCCAGTGAGTCGATCTACCATCAATCACAAACGTTTAATTAGATTATCTTTAACTAATAATATGATTGACCCCCATAAAAATAAATGCATTTCTTATCTATCAGGACATAATTATAAACTGCTCATAAAGGAGTGAATGCCACGCAGAGAGTTCAAGTAGACAGTGATTTTATTCATTATATTTAGTGGCTCCCTTCCCTCTGCTGGCTTGCAAGCAAATATTCACTTAACCTACACAAAAATTGAGAATAGATAATATTAATAGATGGATCTTGTCACCTTTGATCACTGGGATATGATATCAGCTTTTTAATGTTTCAATGTTTCTGAGATCCAAGGTGCACATGCCATATAATGCCACCCAATAAAAATCAGTGAAAACACGTGCTGTGCTGCGTTACAATTATTGGTTTTAAAAGTTACTATTGTTATAAATAAAAAAAATCGAAAAGTGAATAGGCTGTTTTGTAGGGTATATTTATCTATCACAAATCACTCGATTCTCGGCGATAATCTGCACCCCGTGATATAAGTGGTGGTTACCCACTTTATCCATTCACGGTAGTTGCAGCAAACAGCATGATAACTATGAGCATACGACAGTGGCAGTTCTATCTTGATCGATATCTACGGCCTATGGATTGACGACAAAAGGAGTGAATTCAGGAAAAATTTTGGCATACAGTAATGCCACAAATCACAATATTTCCATCAAAGCAAGCTTGATTTTAATTTCTCTTCGATTAGTCAGCAGGAAAAATCCTGGTAAAATTACTAAGTTGTTATAAAGTTACTAAGAACTGCTCAAAATGATAGACGAGGCAGTTATGAAATCAAATTAAAAATTGAAATATGAAATAATAAATACTTGTGTCACGATCCCGCGAGCCTTTAGCACAAGCTCCTATCTGTACAAAGACTACAGCGCTCAAGCTTTTCAGATGGTTCCATGGTGTAAGTGTCCTTACTAAGAGCATGCTGCCAGGAATAAGGACACAAGTTCGACAGTTTTCTAATGATGAAAAACGACAGTTTTTGGTTAAGTTATTTTAATGTCTGGAGTCTGGATGGTGTTACTTTAGTGTACACTTATATGTCCACCAGAGGGGTTTTTCGTTACAAAAATCAGCATTATAAATGTTATGAAAATTGCAACTTAAATCTGAGTGTCTTGGCCGGCTGATAGACTTTTTTGAAGATTAACTTCTTTTGGAAAGTGTTGTCTTTTTTTAAAGTATTATATTGTTGATCGTATTTCTAGACATTAACTTCTAGCCACATTGCATCTTGTAAAGTACCTACCGACAAATTTGAGTTTCCGATGCCCATCATAAGTTGTTGACCAAACTTAACAAGTTTCAAACGATGTTGATATTAACAAAAAGATAGCAATATGGAGATTTCAAATCCGTTGAAATTTTGTTTATCGGACAATATGTTCAACAGTATTATCACTTTTATACTATTAGTATGTTACGAATAGTTTCGTAGTTATATAGTAGTCGTAGTTGTATTCTACTATTATGTATTATGAATAGTTTTGTAGTCATGCACGATAGGACAATTGTAACGTCAACAAGTAATATAAATATTTAAAACGAGATCCCAATATATACTTTAGTCAACCCTACCCTGTGGCGGATTTTAGTGAGTTTACTCGAGGAGTCATATGAGAGATCCTTCGTTTGTTTTACATGGGAATCGGCCAAACAGTGATTGATTAAATTAATTACGCTTGTTCCAGAATTTTTCTGTCAATCTAATTTAAGAAATATCGACTAAGAAGTCAAGTTACAACGTTGAAATAAAAGTTGTAATGGCTAAAGAAGCATATTTGTTAAAATAATTATAATTTTATACACGTTGCAACTGCTTTTCTCCGTTCACTGTCTCCTTGCAGCCCCTCAAGTCTATGCATTTTGTATCACCTGATATGTTTTACTTCGAGCCGCTTGTAGGAGCTGTCGCAAGCCTATAATTCTTTCTGTAAACAGTGTTTGCATTTCAATAAAATTGATCTGTTGTGCCGCTGCATTCGGAGGTCCTGCGCAAAGCTGACAACAAAATTTCTGATTTAAATCCGATTTTGTTAATCATACCATGTATTAAACATACACTTTCCCCACTACAATCATCCTAATCAACATAACCATGTAATAATCAGTAATAGGAATATAGGAATATGTAATCAATGAGGAAAAACATTTTAAAACATAAATACTGTTTGGTTGAGTTTTCTACTTAAATTTTGTTTTGAATTAGTAGCAGGCTCTGAATTCGAATCTTTGCGACACATAGTTTGCAAGGGGAACAGAAACTTGGTATATTGGGAAGATAACGACTTCATTTGGAAACTTCACACTCAATTGAAAACATTTAGCAGTTTGCATTTAAAAACAAATCTTTTATCAATCAAAACTACTGAATCTTAAGCTCTGATTACGTTTGAAAGTTGACGTTAACAGTTTTGGAAGACATTTGTAGTGTATATGAAGAAAAAGTTATATATTTGTGACAAATTTCACAAGGATTTAAGCAGCCGGCTCTAAATTCAAAGTACTTTCGGAATTACGTAGTAATTCGGAATCATATTTTTAAGGAACATATCAAAAAAGAATTACCCTACGGGACTACAAGCTTTAAAAATGACAAGTGATAACTTTACTCTAAATATTTTAAATGGCTATGGTTTATTTCCGACTAACAAATATTAGAATATACCAAATTTATTGTAGGCAAAAGGGTCACGGTCTCAATATTATGTACTTTCCAGTTGCTATTAAATTTGCTTTAGTGTGCGCTGATGATTCCAAAGTGGAAGTGAAACAAAACAGTGGAGGTGACTATTATAAGCCAACGCGTTTCTTACTACTTTTATTTTGTACATTAAATATTCTGTATGTATGAAGAGTGCAGCAAAGTTAAATGCAGAGAATTGGGATAATGTGTAGCGAAATATGGGATTTCGTTTGAAGATAAACAAACATTAAGGCCTGAATAGCAGTACTAGACTACCCTAATGCTTCCAAATTCAAAATAAGCCAATCACCGTTTTACCGCAAAAACTGCTAGTCAGACCAGTTTGACTAACTATTTCTCTAGTGTTTAAAAAAATATACTCTGTTTTGCAGGTTTAATTTATAAAACCACTTTTAAGAAATGTTACTGCCAGTTCTGGATTTAGTCTCCATAAAAACAAATGTTTACGCCGACATCTTTTATTCCATCCCAAACAATTATTTTATTCCATCCCAAACAATTATTTTATTCCATCCCAAACAATTATTTTATTCCATCCCAGACGTCAGTGTCCGGAGGCTTCCTTGTATTTAAATGAGTGGACGATTGAGTCTCGACTACTGGTTGATTTTTTGCATTGACAAATAGCACCCAGAGTGATGCAATCCACCGTGTACCAAGAACGGAACAATGGTTTAGGTGGGAAATTCCAAGTTTCGAATTTTGATCCGAAACTCGGTACACTTATCAAATAAAGCATGGGGAACAACATGGCGAAGGTCATTTTGTATAAAAAAGCTTTTCAAGGTCACAAATGGGGGTCAAAGGTTAAAATTTAAATTTTTGAGTTATGAATTGAGGCTAGTTATAACTTATCAAATCAAACATGGGGAACAACCTGACATCCTCCATTTTAAATAAAAATGCTTATCAAGACTCCAAAATTTTAATTTTAACCTTTGACCCCGCATTTGTAACCTTGATACGCATTTTTATTCAAAATGAGTGACGCCATGTTGTTCCCCATGCTCGATTTGATAAGTGTACTTAGTTTCAAATCATAAATCAAAAATTTTAATTTTGACCTTTGACCCCCATTTGTGACCTTGAAAAGCATTTTTATACAAAATGACCTTCGCCATGTTGTTCCCCATGCTTTATTTGATAAGTGTACCGAGTTTCAGTTCAAAATTCTAAACTTGGAATTTCCCACCAAAACCATTGTTCCGTTCTTGGTACACGGTGGATTGCCTCACTCGGGGTGCCATTTTCAATGCAAAAAATCCACCAGTAGTCTCGACTAGACAAGAGTCTTTATCATGATGTAAACAAACTTTTAGTTTACCTCGACTCTCGTACTTTTCTGAATCTGAATAAAAATTAACAATCATGTCTTTTTTGCAGGCGTCATTGTTTACAAGAGGTGCCATTATTTACAGGAATACATAAAACTGTGCTTGCATACTGTAACGTTCTTATCTAAGTCTCAATATGCGTTATTTTTATTACGTTTAGGCGGTCATTAGCTCAACATTGTTTAATTTACGCCACTAATGAAGAGAGGGCATACTATGTATGACGTAATACGATAGTGGATACTTGCATGTTGATGTCCAGGCACACAAATTTTCTATTCTCTTTAACATGGATATTCTTCAGCGGGGTATTTGTGTGCTAGTAGCGCATAATATTATTATTATTAGAAAATAATATCTAAACTGCCACCTTATGAGAAAACTGATCCTTTCAAGTAATGAATTGCAGACAGACCTAAAAAAACAGGCCTGTCTAGTCGAGAAACAAGTGTCGCATCTATGTTTGGTATCCCTTTAGCGTGAAATGAAGGGTTGTCGTCGACCTTTTTTCGTTATCCCTTGATGGGATGAGCCTTACTGTCTGAAACACACCTTTACCATTTAGCAACAAGTAAATAAACATAAAAAATATCAAATAAGTG
>JAAXOA010001793.1:0-14874 GCA_036561885.1 Salina celebensis
TGTGATAAATCATGTCCAAATGCACCTATCAAGAAATTTCCAACTGTTTTGATTCATTTGGAACATTTGCTTTCCAAAACCGTTTACTAAAGTCGACAATTAGTTAAACTAAACAAAGTCCTAATATGGAGATTCCACTTGGTATTGAAGAAATGAATATAACAAAAATACATAACATAAGTACATGGTGACTTTGACAGTCATGCGTGTATTTGCTATCGAAAATTGTTTACCGGTTAGTTCGTGCACGGTTTAATAGTTAGCAAAATTAGCTTAAGTTCATATGCACACATCGACAGCAAATTGTAAATCCAGGTTTTGAAACAAAATACTTGTTTTATTCGAGGGATCCTTTCCACTCTCACTACACTGGGTACCAAGTGGTAACATATTCCATGTAAGTTGCAGTCCAGAGTCTCTGGGACTAGGGTTGGCAATTTTTGAATTTCCAGCCATTTTGACCCGACGAACAACCAAAAATTGAAGTTATTTTCCAGAAACCTCACTTTCATTCAAAACCGTTTAGAAAGAAAAGAAATCTCAAAAGGAAGGTAAAAAAAGAAACGCAGAATAATGTGAAATTTTAAGTACTTTTACTTTCGTAATATACATAAGACCTGGGGGAGCTCATTCACAGCCAGATTCAACCGGATTTAGTAAATTTCAAACCTGCTGCTTATGAGGTTTCATATATAGATTTATGAACTCGAGTTCAGTAAAGTCGATTTAATTTTTCTGTGAATGACCTCCCTGAATGTTTCTCGAGGTGTGGCTTACGTCCTAGGATTAACAAAAAACAATTTAAATTGTCGTCCAACAATAGTGGACATGAAGGTTTTCTACCTACTGTACTAAACTTTTCTCTCACTATTTTATGCAATCGTTTCGTTACGAAGCTTTTTAGAATTTATATCCTTTAATTCTGCAAATAAAAAGTATCTCGCATCTGAACCTGGTTCCCAACTTAACTGAACGACATAATGATTTGGAACACTTCCAGATAAAAGCAAACTCACTGGAAGACAGCAGCAAGGGGCTGGAGGGAACGATTAAGAATTTTAAGAAACTGAACAAAACGCTGTTTGAAAATGAACAAAACCTACTGGAAGAGAATAGAACTATTCTGCTCGTCCGTACTTTCAAGAACAACTTTGTTTGGAGGGAAAGAACCGTGGTTGATACCAAGCGCAGATTGATGACGACGCCTCCTTGTCCAGCGTCAAATCGAGCTACAAGCACTGGAATTTAAAAACGAATCGTTAGTCGAGGAAAACGAGCAACTAATCGCGGCATTCTTTGACCTCCATGAAAATCCAAGCGGGGACAGCAACGGCGTCAGCATCAGCTTATCAACGGTTTAAAGAAGGAGAAATCAAAACTCGACGAGCGCAAGGAGTCACTCTTGGAAGAAAAGTTCTAGCTGGAGAAAAAAGTTTGTGGTTTTGATTGAAGTCGTTTTCGGCAAGTTCAGGATTCAGGAGACAGTGTAATGTAAGAGAAGAAAACGCTTAAGTTGTTCAGTTTCATTTCAGCTAACCGTAGCTCAGGAACAAACAATGAAAGAATTTTCGAGGCTCCAGGTGGAGAAGTCGTCGGTGGAAACCCAACTGAAGGAAAAAATTCTGAGCGAGTCCCCCATGACAAGATCAAGGAGTCATGGGAGGGGGAGAAAAGGAAATTTGAGAATTCTAATAAATTGCTTCATTTCTTTAATGAATACTCTAATGAATACTATAAATATTCAACTTAAATAATGAACTGTTGGGCATTGCTGAAGTAGCGGATAAGTTCCGGTCGAAGTGTGACCCTGGAGAGAACGTTGGGAGGAGCACCTTGGAATTGTTTTCATTCATTGCCAATTTTATTTCCAGTCGGTTTCCTACACTCGACGAGTTTATCGAGAAAGTGGGGGAAATTGACACGAGCCCGATTTCCCTCCAGATGCAGAACAAGTTGCTGATTGTGGTTAAAGTCCAACTGGAAAAGAAGATCGATCATTTAAATGAAGAAAAACTTCAAGTGGAGCAGAATGTCAAATCCTTAAGTGAAAAAAAAAACTGAATCTGGAGAAGTCTCTTGATATAATATCTGGAGAAAAGCCCCATGCGAGTGTTGCTGTTTGAACTGATGAAAATCGACAACTGAAAGAAAACGTGGACGATGTTACTGCTATAGAACTACTCCATCATGAACTAAAGATTGCGGTTGATGACTTAACTGGGGGGAAGCAACGTTTGGAAGAAATCTATGAATATTTCCGAACCAAGTGCGATCCTGGCGATGGCTACGGAGGAAGTGCTTTGGAGTTGTTTACTTTCATTGCTAACTACATTTCTACTCGGTTTTCTTGCTTGGAAGAGTTCTATTACAAACGGGAGGAGATCCGAAGTTCCTCCGTAGAAAATTTTTGTGAAAACCCAACTCCACAGGAAGGAGACAAAAATTGTTTCGATATTCACAAGTTCGCCAATCGATGCAGAAAGCAATTTGGGAAGACAGGACAAGAAACTGAGGATGGACGCCGTTATAAAACGCGACAAAATTCAAATTGGAAACCTGGTCAAGTGTGACCGGTCGCTCATTCAGAAACCGATTGGGTATGAAACTGGTCCAGTTCAAAACATGTTAGCAGTCATTGTTTAAAAGTCCTTACTTTTTTATTCTTTTGAAAAAAGGGCCATATCAAGTCACAAGTTTTTTTAAAGGTCTTCATGGTAATCGCCATTCCAGTTTTGTTTACAGTACATTTTCTTCATTGTTATCTCCAGGATTAGGATTTTTTTCTTCCACCTGCGCTCTCTATTGTTGTTTTTCAAATAGTTTTAATCAGCTGAGCTGTGGATGAAGTTAAGAGTTAGTTTTAGAAGTCTAATTATTAGTAATTAGGTTGTTGTTTTGGGAGGTAAAGGATTTGACAAGGTCCAGGAAGTTTTTTTAGGCTGCCCTGATACATCCAGAAGAGAGTGACCATGTTCGGAAGTGGAAACCCTTTCGGAACTACAAACCCCATTTTTGGTAAATTAACAATAAATTAACGCTTCTTTAATCGTAAGTTTGGGTTGGGTGGAATTTATAAATGTGGGGGACATTCAACAGGAAGTGGAGGGTTTGGAACGACCACCAACGCTGGGGGCGGCCTTTTTGGGCAGCCCGCACAGCAACAACCCACGACGAACTTGTTTGGCGGTGGAGGAACTGGGTTTGGAGGTCAGACAACAAATCTTCCTACGTTTGGAAGAGGGGCAACGGCAGTGTCCACAGGGGCATTCGGGACCCAACTAAATACAACGGGTTTATTTGGACAACCAGCAAGGCCAACTACAGGACTTTTTAACTCAAACACAATTATCCCTTTTTCTATGCCAAATTCGACAAGTGAGTTAAATTTCGGGGGATAATGCAAATTTAATTAATTATACTATAAACTCGTGTGATTACTTTATAATTTTTGTAATTCACAGCTCAAGTTGCCGGTACATCGATCCGTTTTAACGCGATCACTGGCACTGAAAGTGGAGCTAATTCACAATTAAGTGTTCGTTATCAGTGCATCACGTGTATGAAGGAATACGAAAACAAATCATTTGAAGAGCTACGACTTGAAGACTACCAATTGAAGAGGAAAGGTCCTACGAATACTTTGTTCGGGACAAATACTGCTGGAACTCCACAAGCCCAACCTGTAGGCGGTATATTTTCTGGAATAACAGGTGCCACTGGAGTTGGAACTCAACCAGGGGCTTTAACTTTCGGACCGACGCCAGCATTTGGGCAACCAGCAGCCGCATCAGGTGGAAATCTCTTTGGTTCTTTGAATCAACCCAAGCCCGGAGGATTGTTTGGAAACACGGCAACTCCCACTTCAACTGCATTTGGGGCTGCGCCGAATGTAGGATTTTCGTTTAACAACACTGCGACCCAACCTCAGCCCAGTCTCTTTGGACAGAACAATAATAATCCGGTAACGACTTCGTCAGGATTTTCCTTCAATGTGCAACCCCAACAACAGCAACAATGGCCAGGGTTTGGCCAGAAACCTCTGACAACACCTGCTTCCACTGCTCCAACATTTGGAGTAGGATTTGGGAGTGCTGCTACTAGCACTACTGTGAATAAGCCCCTTTTCGGTGCTGCCGCTACGGCTCCAACATTTGGAGTTGCTTCAACTGCAAACACTTTCGGAACTGGAACAGGAAATCTCTTCACCAATGCACAACAGCCAAAACCGTTTTCTTTTTCCACTCCGGCCCCGTTTAGCCCTGCAGCACCTGCGAGTCAGCCTACTTTTGGTGAGTCCTCATCCCTTCCTTTAGTTAAGGAATTAGGGTACTTAAACAACTGTCACTTTATGTAAACCGCAACCGTGACATGTGTATTTTGCAGGAGTAACAAGCAGTACTCCAGCGTTCACCTTTTCCAAGGCTGTCACGACCCCCACCCCTGCGATTAATTTTGGAACAGTAACACAGCCTACGTTTGGAGGAGCTACAGCGACAACTGGTGTTCCATCACCATTCGGAGCCCCTACCACTTTTCCTATGGGAGGAACTCCCAGTCAAGCTCCAGCGGGAGGAACAGGAACATCCTTTGGTACTGGCACTGGTTTCTACTCCGCAGGCACTAGTAACCCTCCAACGATGGGTGCAGGGACAGGATTGTCTTTGTTTGGACCTGGGGGAACTGCTGCGCCCGTTGGGACAAGTTATGGGGCTGGAGGAGGCCCTAATTTACTACCCCAACAAATGCTCCAGCAGCAGCTACAAGCAGCACAAACCGGAATGACAATAGCAACTACTCCCTTCATGGATAACCCCATATTTTACAACTTGATCGTAAGTCGACCTTAGTTCCATTCCAGATGGACAGTTAATTAAGAAATTGTTGTTTTACTTTTAGCCACACCGAAAAAATGAGGGTTCAATAAAACCCACTAATCCATTGGCGCAACGGCAGCATCGTGAAACTTCAGGGCAGAAAGCAAACTCATACACTGGAGGGGCAACGGTTAGCTCCGGTTTCAACTTAAGTAAGGCGCCTGCTGTGAAAAACTTGACGTTTGCCAGTAGTACAAAGAAGAGCAGCATTTCGAAGGTCAGTTTCAAAATCTCAGTTTCGTATTGGATCAATACCTCCATTTCGAATAACAATTTCTGTTCTTTTCATTAATAGTTCAAGTTGTTCGACGGCTTCGACGACGACGATGATGAATTTGGAGTGAACCTTTTGTCTACCAAAAGTGACGTGAAGAAATTGGACTGGAAGAAGTTAGATAAAATTTTTTCTTCTGCGTCCATCGGATCGCCAGACAAAGGACCAACTGGAATGGCTGT
Organism: Salina celebensis; assembly: GCA_036561885.1. Classification (NCBI taxonomy): domain Eukaryota; kingdom Metazoa; phylum Arthropoda; class Collembola; order Entomobryomorpha; family Paronellidae; genus Salina; species Salina celebensis. Next base: position 5,331 of record JAAXOA010001793.1, read on the forward strand.
TAGGGCATCTTCATTAGTAGAACGGCCACCTGGAGTTTCACGACAAGGATTGGGGGCGTCGGTGAACAATAGTGACGTAGGTTTCGCTGGCGGGGTTGAAGAAAGCCCAAGGACTTTCACTGGTCCGACCTCCAGACCGAGTCTAAGTCATAACCAGAGTGGCAACAGCAACGGATGTGTTACCGGAAGTGGATTAAATGGCACAGGTAGAAAATCAAATGGAGGATTCGAGATTGATGCTCCTGACAGCTCCCATCATCATGGCGGTGAAAGTTGTACGACTCGAAGTCGGAGTAACTCTAGCGGAGTAGTCTGCTTTCGACCACAATACTACGTGAAGCCATCATTGGAGGATCTGGAGAAAATGATGGATGCAAATGGAAACTGTGTTGTGCAAGGGTTGGAAATTGGCCGAGTGAACTTTGGCCGTATCAAGTTTTTGGAGCCTGTCAATGTTGCAAACATTGACATAGACACTGTTGGTAAGTTGTAAAAGTATTATTTTGCAGGTAATGACAAAGTTTGTTTGTTGAGACGAATAATGGTTAAATTTGATTTATATTCTAGTGCACTTTCGCCACAAGAAAGTTGTCGTTTATCCACATGATATCAATAAACCTGAACCCGGACGACGTCTGAATGTTCCTTCGGGAATCGAATTGAAGCGAGTATGGCCCGTTGACAAAACATCAAATGAGTTGATTCGAAACCCCGGCGAGATCCGGAAAATGAAGTATGAAGCTAAGCTGAGGAAAGCTTGCAAAAGGACTGGTTCCGAGTTTGTATCCTACGACATGGAATCAGGTATTTGGAAATTCAAAGTTCCCCACTTCTCTTAGAATTCCGGCCATGTGGAAGAAGATGAAGGCTCTTTCGTTGCTACTAACGCCTGCATAATCCTTTTTGTCACACCAAACTGTAAACTCAACAGTGATTTCCGCAAATATTTCTAATAAGGTTTACATTGATTATTAAATAAATTATCATGTCGTAAATCAACGCTTAGTGAACATTAAACAATGCGTAATTGCTAATTTGTAGTTTATCATGGAACACAGATGCGTTAATTATTGCAAAAAGTTCCACAAAAATAAAGAAAGTTATTGAACATGCATCCACGAAACTGAAACGGGAGCTTTTCACGGTGGAGTTGGAACTGTTCTTGGTTATCCATGGAGGGTGGAACTAGCATACGAGTCTTCAACTATGAACGTTCGTCAACACTTTCAAACCAGTAATGGCTCACGCCCACTCAGATGTAAAAACCATTATGTTTCATCGGAAACAAATTCGGAACACAAGAATAATTATTTGTACAAATGGCATACATAAAATTAGGAATTCGTAGAAAATGTGTCGGTGGCTGGACACCAGGTTGGTTCCAACAGTTTCAACTTATGTCATAAAAATTAGCAGGATAACTTACTACTATTTAAAAAACTTAGAAAAAAGTGATCAGAATTTCGATCAAAAGAGGGGCATACTCAGATTGGATTATTTTTTTGTAGGACTCAGAGAGCTTGACCGCTTGCTTGTTCCTAATAAATTAGAAACAAAATTAGAACAAATTAGAAATCCTAATAAATTATTAACATGGTTACTGCAGGATGTTCATATGAGGGTTACCCTATGATAAAATCCAAACAGTGGACTTTGATGTCTTCCAGGTCGGCTTCATGAGCAAAGAGGAGACCCTCCAGGACACTGTCAACCGTCGGTTCGAAATTCTGCCTGAATGAGGCTAGACATTCTTGTTCCAGGTCTTTCTGCTCATACTTTCGAGCAATTTGGAAAAGACCAGGAATTTTGGCAGATTCTTTGAGGAGGTTCGTTTCTCCATTGTAAATATACTCCAGGAGGGCTTTTACGACATCGTCCAGGAACTCCGAAGCATCAACAGTTTCCAGAGATTCCCCCGGTGGAACTCCGCGAAACATGGCTGGACACATGACTACAAATAAATAATCGAAATTAACGATCTGTTTCTAAATGATATTAGAGTTGTACCATTATGCGCTTACCCATCATAATGGCTCGGCGAGCCTTTAGTGTTGAAGTTGCCGTTGTAATCTTGATCATACCCGGTTCCATCAGGTTGCTGCTTGGATGCTGATCAGTAGGGGGAGGTCCTTGGTTCTGTGCTTTGTTACAGGGCGGGGACCCAGACGCACTAGTTTTCACACGAGTTAGCATTAGTGGACAATTTAGATTTGGAGATCCGTCACCCCGTGGTGGTTGAGTGGGAGCACCAGTCCTTGCAGTGTCGAGTTGAGTCAGAGTTCGGTTGCCAGCATCCGTTGATGGAAGTGGAACCAAGTCACGGGCTTCGCTGACTGGAGCTGAAGATGGCCCCGGGTTGTGATCAGACTGTAGTGGATTTACATGTGCTCTACTAACATCTCCATTTGTAGACCTGGGAGCAGTTTTTTTGGCGCCTGATCCAGGTTCTTCATCCGAAGGTGCTAAGGGGTCCTTGCAAAAGATTATTTGAATGCAGGAGCCTTTCCTGGTGTTCCAGTTCTTTAGCTTGTTTCCACGGTTTCCCATATAACTTGCTCCTGCTCCACTTCCCGATTTCAGGCGAATTGTCTCGCCGCGAATACCAGTCCTTGTTACGACTGGAATCTGGTCAACGGTGCCAGGAGCTGGATTTAATGGTTTCTGAGCATGACGCTTGTTCAAATTTCGTTGGTCGAGGCGGGACTGGTGGCTATACAGCTCCTTCTTTGTGCCAACTTTAAATCCGTTTTGACGTGGAGTACCTGAAACGAGAACATATGGCATAATAACTTTGATAAAAATCCTTTACCGGAGTCCTCAGTCTGTACTCCAAAACTTACCATGATGCAGTCGTCGATGAGCGATCAGCTGAGTTATAAGGGGAAATTTATCGTCACAGTCTGAGCACCGGAAACCTGTAACTCTCGAATCGGTTTTACGAACAAGCTGATGTCGGGTAGCCAAGTGACCTTTGAGAACTTGCTTCGAAGTCAACCACTTGTCACATTTGGGACAGACGTAGGGTTTCTCCCTGGTGTGACTTCGAATGTGCTTGTAGAGATCAGACAGACAATGAAAATACCTTCCGTCCATGGGACACATGTATTGCTCCGACCTTGACCGCCCTCGCCGACCTTCCAACTCTTGTTGATCATTGTTACCTCCAAGTCCCTCCTCGGGCGTCGTATCGCTTTCAACTTTCACTGCTACAAGAGACATGGCACCTACAGAAAACACAAAACTCACCTTGCTGGGTGTACTGAATCCAAATTGGTGTATTTTAAAATTAAACAAAACAAATAAAAACAATTTCACACCTCTGCATTGTCCAATTAACAAATTGAGCAAAATGAAACTGACTAATTACCTCCAATTGGAAATATTGACTCACGAATGTTGCTTTCAACTTGTCAGAAGTTGTGTTCTAGTTGGATCGTTTAGTTATGTTTCCACTCAAATGAAACAGTCCAGTCCGGATCACGTCACGTCAAGAGGGAAGAAAAGTCTGAATGTTTCATTGATGAACAAGCATTCAGATGCAGATATGTCTTTTTTCTTCCGCTCACAACAAACTTCTTTCTATGCTATAAGGTGGGGCAATAGGAAATTCATGCAAATTGAACGTCACTGATTGATCGTCATTCCCTTTTGTGGCCACGATAACTTTCGTTCTAACGTTGTAAGTCTAAAACGAAGACATCACAAAATCTTGAAACATGGGATTAGAACATATGCTGAATAAAATGACGAACGAGGTCGAAGATGGGCCTTGAATGACAAGCAATTCTATACGAACCTGCAGGTGCTCGAAAATAAAATTAATGTCAAGGATTTTTTTATTTGGCTGTGTAAATGAATTCGATAAAGTAGCGAAAGCTAAAGAATCGTTTAATCGTTAAATATTTTACAATTGAATTTCAATGGAATAAAAATCATTTTTCATTTTTATGGAATCTAATTTTATTGAATTTCATTTCAAAGAATGTAATATTTTGGAATTTCGTTTTTAATGAACCTCATTTAATTTTATGGAATATCAATATTATCAATATCAATATATCATGTAATTTAAAAAAAAAACATCTTTCAATTTTGACTACTCTAAATTCCGACGTAAACGTGTTTCGTAAGTTTTAAATCTCAATTATTTGAATGAGTTGGAGGCTCCCAATTGGAGCTAGGGATTTAGTTGAAATCTTGAGCAAAACACTCCATCAGCTCCATGGCAACTTTGGCGTTCTCCTCCTTGAACAAGTCCCGGTAGCGAGGCAACTCCTTTAATTCACTGCATTTCCTATTTCCAAGCAAACAATAAACAAAATCAAAAGTTTTTTTTTGTAATTACAAACGTAATACTAAAATCACAAGATGCTTGTAACTTACGCCTTCAGAACTTGAACAGCCTTGCATTTAAGGAGTGGGAACTCCAAGTCCTTTACAAAGAGGAAAAGACGAAGGGCCGTGTCTGCCGAGCACCACTCCTTCTCCAATACAAGGAAAATCTGCTCCATGGCAGCCTCCAGCTCTTTGATAGCGTATTTTTGCCCAGCCTTGAACAACTCAAAACAAATGACGGAACTGTTTTCAGGTGCGCTAAAGTCACCAACGTAGAGAAATTCCTTAAGGGCTCGGACGCTTTCCTCCGACATGTCCGGTAGTTCCAAAATTCCAGTCCGGGCCTCCTTCAGATCCGCTTGCAACATTTTCTCAAAGACTGGACTCTGCACAGCGAGGAAGCCTCGGTGAAATTTGATTTCCGCTTTGTTTGCAGCGATGACCGTTGTGTCAGCGAAGACTTCGTCACTGAGCAGGCGTCCGTTGGCTGAACAAAGCGTGTTAACGAAAGCGATTTTCTGCTTGATCATTGGCGAAAACTTTATTTTCACAGCGCCATTGCAAATCCACGAACAACAAGGCCAGATTTCATTCCAGATATCAAAGATGAAACCGGTTATTTTTTTTGAAGTTATTATAAAAGTGAAAACCAAGATATGACAGGTTGACTTACAAGACGCCTTAGTGGGGTGTAATTCAAAATAGCCCAGGTTCGAGTTCTCGAACAGAGGGGTCAATGTCACTTGGAATTCTAGCTGATTCATCCAACATGAAGGATCTTCAAAAACTCCATAGAAGAAGGAATCAATTCCTGCGAGTTTAATGTAACCAGGCCCCTTCTTGTCAATTCCCGGTCCCCCGATACACAACTTAAAACCACTGATGTCGCCAATTTTCAGAGTGGGAGTCACCCCAAATGACTTAAGGTCACTCAGGAGCTTTTCATCTACCAGAATAGCTGGAATATCCACCGTACGAATGTTGGATCTCATTTTAGGCTCGTCCAAAGGTGATGATGGCTGGTCGTCTTTAAAAGTTAATTTCGTTTCTTCACAGATGACAACCTCCATTTTAAGAGTTAAGCTTAATTTTGAAATGAAAACTGAGAACTAAGATCAGTACAAGAATCAAACAATTAACTAATTAACTATAGACTGAAATTGACCACAACGAGTTGACCAGCGACCACTGCGACGCGATCCACACAAAACTCAAGTCAAAGTAGAAAAAACTTTTAAAAAGTGTGAAGTGAAACAAAATGTTTGCCACGCGCGATTAAAAAACAAAACACGGACTGACAACTAAAACTTTTCATTCAACACTTGCAAAGGGTTAAAAGAAAAGCTTTCGCTCTTCAGCTTGTTTACTAAACGGGGCAAGGTGATCATAAACTCCACACCTGATATCTCAGTCACACCTGAGGGCTTCATTGTAGATTTTTTATCCAAACATGACACAAAGCCCATTCCCAACTCATTTCGTCCTGAAGTTCTGTCCTTCTTCTTGGCGGTAATCGCGTGTATTTCCTTGTTCCTTTTGAAGATTGAGCGTATCATTGAAAACTTTTTGAACTCAGCACATTTCCAAAAATGAAGTTTTACCCTCCAATCGTAAATCCATCCTTCCTGTTTTGCATGGCAACTGGCAAAGTGCCTTATGCGACCACAAATCAAGCTGAAATTTTAAACTTTCCCCATAGTCATCACATTGACACCTAGAAACGAGTTTGATTTCAATCACGGTATGTTCGTCAACATGTGCTTTGTAAATGATTCCCCAGTAATTCCTGATGCAATTTCCAAGAATTTCATGCAAATTGAAACGTCACTGATTGATCGCCTTTCCCTTTAGTGGCCACGATAACTTTCGCTCTAACGTTGTAGCTCTAAAGTTTAAAGAGTTACAAAGACATTACAAAATGTTGGAACATGGGTTTAAGAACATTGGAATAAAATGAAGATGGTCGAAAGATGGGCCTTGAGTGACAAGCAATTTCATACGCACCTGCAGGTGCGACAACGTAAAACAAAAGATCAAGGAATTATTTTACACTGCCATTATCGAGGACCTTTAAATTTTCTATAAAAAACCCTCACCCAATATTTCATCCTCTGGGTAGAAAGTCAGAGAGGCTCATTTAAAATAATAGATATATAACTCAAACGTTTGCATGCAATCGCCATTTACATCTTTCAAACATTTTATTGAAGCTCAATAGCAAAATACAATGCGTTATAAATCACCAAGTATGGATACATTTTCTGTCAAATGCGGCAAAACCCCGCTTTCCGAAACATGGGGATTGCTTTGCATACTTTTACTTCGAAAATTAGGGCCCCGTACACATTAAGACACAAACCAGTTCTAAAATGGCCAAATTGCATTCTTATCTTCAAACCTTTCTCTGCTATCGCAAAACACATATTAGAGAGCTCGGATCTATAGGCTTAACGTTTAGATGTCCAAGGTATGCCGATATGAATTACTTTCCAAGTATATCAGTTTTTAATTTGTACGAGCATAACTTTACCGTCGAAAATACATCGAAAGTCCATTTTATCTACCCAAATACACCAAGCTTCACTCCACACGATTTTGTTGAGAGCTCAGCGCTGGGTTTTTTTATGATAAATAGGCCGATTCTTCACAATTGGAGTAATCTCTGCTACTGATGATAAGATTTCAGTACTCAAGCTTATCTATTATACATTCATGCGGGATGAGATCATATTATTTCCATTCAATTTTAATCACATTTGCCGTGTAAACCAAGTATTACCCATCGTATTCTCGTATATATTTACTCGTTCTCGTAAGTTTTCAATGGCAAAAATTAGAATTTACACTGTTCGTGGCTCCACTTCGTGGTTACCCTATGGAGATAGCGAGTGGACACCAGCAACAATACTTCTAGTTGTCATCATTTTGATTGTTATTGGAATCCTACTGTCTCTGATGGTTTATTGTTTTTTCTACATATGCGGAAATAACGGTAATATATATTATGTGTATATTCATCCTTCAAATTTACTAAAAATTTGCTTCAAACCCAGAAAAAAAGGATCCACCTCTAAACCGGAACCGCTGTTGGACAAGTATACCTTCAAACCCTCGAGAAAGAGACGTTTTGTACCTATTCGATGATGGAGTCATTGTTGCTAAATATCATTAAAGAGGGGATTTTTTTTTGCTTCACTTGGTTTTGCGGATTTTGAAACATTCTCTGTAGTGTATAGCGAAAAAGTTAAATAAATATTTAAAAGATTTAAAACAAATTCACCAGCATTGTACTACTGGCATTCTTTACATCCTTTCCATCTCAGCAGCTAAAGTATACTCTCATCTGTCCCCCATGTTAAGTAAATCCAAATAAGCAAGATCCACAACACGTCTTGGGGCTAAAACACGTGCTATTCCAAACCTATTTGTTTTTAAAAAATCAACCAAAAAAACGTCTTCAATAAGTTGTTCTCAAAGGTATTTGCTTATTTTGTCATCAATACAATGTTCTCTACTACCCAGTAAGTTTAAGTCATTAGTAACATGTGTGATGGAAATAATTTTGACTTTTCGTCAAGTTTGTGCTTTAATGACGTGAAACAAGTGATATTAAACTTCTGGCACATCCTATTCTGAAAATACGACAAACTCCAGAAATCACCAAATATGAAAATTATTAATTGTGCCAGAAGACATTTTTATGCAGATAATCCAATTGAAGAGTTACATATACGTACCCACATACCGTAATAGTTTAAAGTACGTCGGCAGGAATTTTTTTGTCATTTGGAAAACCCACGTCAACGACTTCAGTCATAATCCAAAATGCTTCCATAATGCTTTCAGAAAGTTAATGAAAAAGAAAGGTTTTGTCATCTTCTTTTTAAACAATATTTTTAGATGCAGTGATACAGCATATGTGTACATTTTGTGCGCATGCAGCGTCTTATGGTCAACTCAGACATGTTTTCCTTACATTTTCAGATAGATTTGATTTGCGTGGTTTCCTTGTAGTTTGAGTAGGGAAGGGAATGGGATTATCACTGACAGCCATAGCCACAATATGCGTAATTCAATACTGCGTTACGGATCTTCAAATCTGCAGATTCTTTTGCAGGTGAGGCCCCTTTAAGGAAGTGAACTTTTAAGAAGATGGCATGATTTTCCAGTGGAACTGTAAAAAAAGTGAGAAAATATTGAAACTGATAATGACGAAGATGACTGATAATGATGAAATACTTCAGTCAGAATAAAACGCTGAAGCACGAATTACATAAGGAGCGATAGCGCAAAAGAATGTTTACCGAAGAACGTTTTAATGTTGAACACAAGTTAACTACTGTGATTGAGCACTAACGCGTCAATGAAACAATTACGCATGAATTCAATGATGAAAGATGACCAGCCTAACTAGCTCTTTCGAAAACGCGAATAATTTTTTTTCGTAATTTAAAGGTCAGTTAACTTTAACTGGCCATTAACTCGTCATGATGACACATTTAAGCACTCGGTGCTCGGTGAGTAAAAACTAGCAGCTTAGGAACTTCTTTATAAAAGGCGGAGACAATTTTTTCGTCATTTAACGAACAATAAAAGTTAACTGGCCATTAACTCGTCAAAAGTTAAACGTATGCCCCTGGAATTGACATCATATCATGCCATGGAACCCTCGAGCCTGTCTGCAAAAAATCGGTTTGGTCCAATGAAGCATTCAAGAGATATCGTGATAACAGACAGACCGACCTACAGACGGACGGACAGACAACTTCGACGATCCTATAAAGCAGTAATCGCTGTATAAATAAAGTTTCTGTCAACCTCGTATAACTTTTAGATAAAATTATAATAATATGTATGGCCATACGTTAGTAGATAAAAACATACTGACTTATTTAAGGAAAAGATGGAACAAATAGAGTGGTTGGAAGTTTTGGTGGATTTTATTGGCGTCAGCTTCGTTGACGAAATTGAATAATTTGTAAACATTACTAACGACCCAGCTTCTCCTTATGCGACTATTGGAAAATAAATAATTTTTTCCTCGCACGCAGTTGTGGTTACTTCTTTACAAGCAGTGCCAGGACCTCGTAAATGACATACCTCGTAAGTCGCCCGCCTATAAACCGCATTCATTGTAATTCACCCAGCCATCAAGAACCCTCATCCATACGGTACCTACCCAGTAAATTCTTCATCATATAATTGCAAA
>JAAXOA010001794.1:0-14870 GCA_036561885.1 Salina celebensis
AATTATGGAGAAAGTTTTACGGGAAACATTACGTGCATTACCGTCATTTCATTTGATGAGAATCTTGGTCGTAAGTATTCATTGTAAAAGCAGCTCTGTTTTTTTTTTTGTGGAAGGACAAAGTGCTCAGCTTAGCAAAAATTCGCGTCATTGAAAGAGGCTCACAGAAAATAAATAAATTTTCAAATACATAGAAGATTACTAATTCTAGCATTAACCTCGCTTGTACATGGGCGCAAAGAATAAGGTCGTTTCATGTTTGTATGTAATGTTTTGCCGCAGAGATAATGAAAGAAGAAGAAATCGCTTGGATTCTGGATGCTCAACAATTTATGAAATGTTTCTAAGCACTTAAATGTGTTATCTTAGTTTGTCACCCTATCTGTGTAGGGAGGTTGCTTTCACCATTAGGTTGCTGCAATAGTTTCACATAATTTTATACGATCCGACTTGTTACGTTTTTCATGAGAAGGTAGTTTAGTTACTAAAGAATTTGCGTAATCGTGCGGTAGGAATAATGGTGCAAGTTGGAGTGTTTTTTATCCATGTAGTTATCCAGACGATAAAAAGTTTTTGGTTTGTAACTCCAAAGAATGGAAGAAAAATGTTGGAAGGGCATTTGTTACATGTTACATGAAGGTCACAGTTAAAGTTTACAAGAATCTTTATAGGTATTCTTAGGATTCCAAAGCTACTTTATTTTCATCAACGGGTAGTTTAATTAATTAAAATAGTTTCAATTTTGCATCATAGGTAAAGATTTTTTTATGTACTTACATATTACATTACATCCTGTAAAAGTATCTTGTAATGTAATTCGTCTAGGTAAAAGTTGTCTTATTTACAATCGTGTAAAGACGTAAAAACGTATATGGCAGAAGCTTTTAGTGTTCACATCCCACACTATAATGACTATTATCTCGTATGGGATATTTTTACGATTATATCCTGAAGACATATTTGCAAGGCCACCTAATTGCATTAAGTTGATTTAGTTTAGAAACGGTCTAAGGGGAATGATTCCATTGATTTATTGTACTTTCGTCAGAGTAATAAATGATTTTGTAAAAAGTTTTCCTGCTAATGCTGTTAACTTGTGCTTTTACAAGTTGGAAAATTAGGTATTGTTTTCTTACATTAAAACTTTTTGACCTATTAAAAGTAGAAATGGGGATAATTTGGTTTTAAACATTTATATAAGCACAGTTATCAATGGTCAGTGCAAGGAATGAGATTGGATTTAGCAACCAGTTTTGTATGATACAAAGAAATTCAATATATCAAGGTTTGGTTTTCTGTAATTCAAAAGAGAGTCTGTGATGAAACATCTTAATGCTATAAATGAATGTTAGCAAAACCCATTAATCCTTAATATGTTTCCTTTTTCGGCAAGAAATTGCTTTTATTGGTCTAATTAGTATTACGAACTCAAGCATTGAACGTACGTGCACAAGGATTCAAAACTCTTGCAAGACAAGATGGCTAAAACTGAAGAAGTAGAAGTGTATAGAAAGGTATGTACGATTCCTTTTCACATCATCCACTCAATTAGTAGCCCATTAATAGCAAGGAAAACTGTTTAGGCACACTAAAAGTGGAAAGTTGTAGAACTTAATTGGACTGTAAGGTAAATTTATGTGTAGTATGGCACTTCATTAGTGATTTTTCAATGGCTAGAAATTTATATTATGCAAACGATCTTCTAAAACCAATAACCAATTTGTTGTCAATTAATGATGTTTACAAACAAACAAACTTCATCTGAGTAAAACAATGAAAGATTCTCTGCTAATTTGATGAACGAAAAGTTCCAATGTTTGTGCCTGTTTTAGAGAGAGAAAAATCAAAACCAGAGTGAATGCTTCAGTCAAAAACAGGTGCATTGTTGATGAGTTGGCTCAGCAACTGTCGTAATGAAAATGTAAAAAGGTTGCATGGTTTTTATATAACAGATCCACGCATAAGGTGCTAAACCAGCATAAAAACTGAAAATACCATATAGTGCACCGCCCTTGATCCAAGTGTAATTTGAGAAGATAATGAGTTGACGGGTTACATCCTGTTGACCTAAAACTTTTTTTTTCTTTAGAGATCTCTAACCATAAACGACGACCGTTTGCGAGTGGAAATGTGTGCGAACAAAATGCGTAGTTTACCATCTATTTTTCGGCTGAAACTCCCTAAAATAGAATAAATATCCTTGAATAATTAATGATTTTGTCAGAGGAAATGAGTTTGAAACAGCAAACAAAACCAGATGGACTTGTTTGGATGAAAGTGCCACATCTCCGAATCAATTTATATCTGAATGATACGCGAAATCGGAATGAGAATAGAAAAATAAAATAAGTTTGCTAGACACGTAATAACAACCCATTTTCTCCTGCCAAAAAAAACCTAGAAAAAAATTGATAACATTTTTACTTCCTGTCAGGATGTGTTTTCAGATAAGAATTCACATGGCACTTTGACAAGGATGATAATGTGAAATGGCGTGTATGAAAAATACGTTGCCCTTGACAAAGCGGTACAATTTTGCGTGTATGAAACCAATGCTCAACAAAGGCTAGGAATTTTGATGTTATCATAACGATAAAATTGGACCATTTTATTTTACAACAGCCAACAACAACATGGAAAACCCAGACCATGATCGTAATTGTGCTTTTCAATAGTGCTCCTACAAGGCAGCTAGGTTGTGCTCTTAAATTGAAAACATTTAATATCAATTATAGGGTAACGTTACAAAATTACAAGGGTATCCCTTTCATTTTCGTATGATTAAAATGCGCTAAACGTGTATCCATCGGTTCTAAACATGGAAAACAAAATGCATAAAATTATCCGCTGCTTTTCATTATTCCACATCAGAGGTGGAACGCATAAATCATAGGATTTCTGGAAAGCAGTCTGTGGTGGAATCCGATAGCTAGCAACATTGAAAATATACGGAATATTTAGTGGAAAAAATGATCAGCATAATATTATTTTCCATTCGCCGAAATAAAGAGCAATGTGCTGCAGAGGTAGCTTCAATAATTGTCGAGCCAGCGAGAAAACATTTTTTGTTATTATGTATTGTAGCATTCAATAGACATTTTGTTGATGTTGCTGGTAAGCAAGGTGAGAGAAAGCGAGTGAAAGTTTAGCTCAAAGCAGGAGACAGCCCTTCCTGCATGGAATTTAAACTGAATTTCGTTCCAGCAATACATTCATTGTATTATTCTCTAAGATATTACTCTAGAAGAAGAAAAGAAACTGCTGAGCGGTGGATTTTACAAGTCAAAACGAAATTATGAAGAGAACACGGTAGTCCATAATACAAAGTTGGACAAATTTTATTCAGTCCAATTCTTGGAATGCTGATTTACTTTACTTTCACTCCACCATCCTAATATAATTTTGTCTGTTTTCAAATTGTTCTCACGCTTTTTAAAAAGTTTTCTAGATACAGATCCAATACAAAAGATTCATCATAATGGTGGAAACGAGGAAAAATAGTTTGAATGTGGTTTATTATTGTAATAAAATGTTACTACATATTATGTTTTTTTAGAAACGTGAATGAAATTTGAACAAATTCCTTTTCCGTTCTTACAACAAAACATTCATGAAGAATACGCGAACGACTTAAAGTCTTTTGAAGATTCTTGTAGGCTTCTGTAGAAAAACTTCTCAAGAGCGACCGGAAACGGAGGCAAATGAAAAAGTAAATATTTAATTTTTCTCCGCAGAAAAATGAAAATTCTTTTCTTTAAAAAACGTGGATTGTGTTAAGATACAACTAAAGTATTCACATTGGCATGATGCAAAACAAAGTTGGGTAATATTTGCTCACGTTTTATGGTAACAGTATCGGTTTCCATTCCTAAGTTAACGTACTTAACATTTAGTGCAACTAGAATTCTTTCAAGGTGTGTATCAGTTCAAGAATGGAGAAAGCGTTTAGTTACAGCTTATTATTTCATTCCGAGATAAATTCCCATGGGTTAACGAGAATGCTTCAAGCAAAAGTTTTGTGCGAAGGGAAAACAAGACAAAAGGTCAAATTTGTTTGCTACTTGCTAACTTTTTGGCATTTTTTTTACGTTCATTGTGTGCCCCGCAGTAGTCCTACTCAACGTTTTTGTTTCATATCATGGAAATCGTCCAATTTTTTGTAATAAACAACTGAATTAAAACCAAAAATGCTGCAAGCAAACTTTCACAGTAGATACAAATTACTATCTGCATTTCTTTATACCGTCTGTAGGCTCTTTGTATAATAGGATGCGGATGCTTTAGCACAATGATATTTAATAATTACTACTTATTACGTTGACAAAAAATTATCATAACTTTCCCAAATGAAGAATTACAATTTTTGAGCATTTTGTATTCCTCCCGCATAGAATAATATGGATATACATAATACAGATGAGAAAACGGTGAAAGTTACGAGAAAACACGTGAGATCGTGAATAGTAAGTTGCTTCTTGGAAATAGAATTTCCATCTTATCCACCCTGAAGGACTATTAGTTCAATGAATAATTTACTTTAATAAGATTCAAAAAGAAAATCAGAACAGATCGTCTTTGGAAATATACGCATCATTTGTAATGCGATGCAAACTATTTAGAAAGAAGTAAAGCCGCCGTTAGTTCAATGATACATAATCGCCTTGTCGGAATTTCGATTTTGTATGTATGATATTCATGAGATTTTATCAGAACCAGTTGAGCTTCATTTCTTACTTTTTAATACACAGAAAACATTACGCATTCATTTGACCTATTTTCCACGGATAGAATATTCTAGAATTCCTCGAAATATTCGATTTACTAGGAAACATAAGTATGTTAAAATACTTTGAAATTAAAGTGCGTTGTTTGAAAAGATCACATTACGAGTCATAATGTAACTACTACTATTTAGCTCTCAAGAGTTAGTATTGTTTGCCTTTAGTGCGTAGAGTGTAACCGTAACCGGTCGCCAATTCCACCACTTGAGGCTAGGATACACTTTGCCTTGCTATTTCCATGGAAACGCCTTCAAAATGGCGCCAGTAGCAACCCTCCATCCAAAGGGATTGGTGGAATGCACCACAGAACTATACAATTTTTAACTTTAAAGAATAGGGATCTTGCACTCTACTCAAATATCCTGTGGACAGGCTCAGACAGCAAAGCAAAGACATAAAATTACTTAACAATTAACATTAACATATTATTGTTGGTAGTTAGTAGTTACCAAAGAATAAAAGCCTGCCTTTATGCGTAGTAGACATCAATATGCACACTTTTTGTCGCCGGAATTGAGACGTACGCATCTATAATTTAAAATATGGTGCGGTATTGCGATTTTAAAATTCAAGATGTTTCGTGTTAAAAGTTGGAAGTGGGAAAGAAGTAGGTATTTGGTCCGGAGACAAACATGGTGCACGTTGATGACTGCATCCATTTCGGCACGAGTTTCAGCCAACTTTCACTCACGGAATCCTCTAACAAGTCAGTGCCACATAGTGGTGAATATCCAAATGATTTCGCATACCGCACAACAACTTTGGAACGGTTTTGGTTAAGGTTCCCGTAAGATATTGTAATTCAATCGTAGTTTTGTTTTGTCTTGTGGCGCAGTTAGCGTAGTGAGCGGATGCGTGTTTTGTACTTTCAAACGTGAACTTCTAATTTCAAGCCGATTCGTCCAATTATAATTTAACAATTAAACAAACATTGTTTGAAGCTGGATTTACAAAACAGCATCAGCAAAAGAACTCCAAGATTTTGACAAATATGCGTTAGATGGCTGTGACTAGGAACCGAGTTCCAACTAACCGCATTGCAACGTATACATTGTATATGTATTTCACTTTAGATGGACAACTTCCATTAGTGTTTAAAAACGAGTTCGACAAAACGAGTAGGACAAGGCCTTCCACAGGCACACGTAGGTGCTCGAGATTACATATAATAAAAATAATTATAAAATGGCTTAATATATTTTTTAAGTCAACTCCTGGGACAGTGACATATGATGAAAATCATGGCAATTTTGGAATGTATTTAACTTTTGACCTATGCTATGTTCTTTAACTTTAACACTTCTGCTAATGAGGTCATCATTTTTCTGACCATTCCTAACTTGTTTCATTCATGGAGAGTAAAGTCCAGTTCTGGCTCCTTGTTGACAAGTCGTAGCCGCTTTCAACGATTTCAAGATCAAATTTGCTAATTTGTCGATATAAAATTAGCGGCTGAAGTATAGCAGCATCCGATCCATGAAGCTAAGGTTAATGTGATAGTGATACTGTTTTGATATCGCCAATTTCTTCCGTCGAACTTAATGGTTGGCGTCAGCACTGATTGTTAAGAAATTATCAGTCTGCGTATGAAACTCACACAATGTTATATTATGCAGACACTGCTGCAGTATATGTATATCTATTACAGATTACTGAGATTACATTTTCAAGATACAATTAGATTTTTTCCCATTTTGAATCTAGTGTCATTAACTCATATCATAACCCGAGTCTGTTTTGTTTTTATAGTTGTTTATGTTTCCAAAATTTATCTTCTGCTTTTACTTTTCCAGGAAGCTATTAAAAGTTAAAGAAAAAACCTTGCAAAACAACAACAATTACCAAACTTGGAGCGACTAATGGCGTGATCGTATTTTCATAGGTGACTGTGAACTGAACAGACCTCCGTTCAAAACTCTTTTTCCATACAACATTACAGTAAAAAAAATCATCATAAATTACAATGTAGTTTGATAGCTAAACCCGTTACCTATATACTTCGTCCAACTGTTATTGCAACTGCAGCGTTTGTAATACAAACACGAAGTTTTAAAAAAACGAGCAATTTACCCAAATGGTACTTTTTTCGCTTTTGGGGGTGGTACTCAAGTGTAAAACCATTAGCGTAGGCACCTTCAAAAGAAAGTTGGACTTGTTGGTGAACTCCCCACGGACACATCATCATGATACCTTAAAACAACAACAATTACCAAACTTGGAGCGACTAATGGCGTGATCGTATTTTCATAGGTGACTGTGAACGGAGCAGACCTCCGTTCGAAACTCTTGTTCCATACAACATTACAGTGGTATGTCCCAGTGAAAAAAAAACATCATAAATTACAATGTAGTTTGATAGCTAAACCATTACCTACATACTTCTTCCAACTGTTATTGCAACTGCAGCGTTTGTAATACAAAACACGAAGTTTTTAAAAAACGAGCAGCCTACCCAAATGGTACTTTTTTCGCTTTTGGGGGTGGTACTCAAGTGTAAAACCATTAGCGTAGGCACCTTCAAAAGAAAGTTTGACTTGTTGGTGAACTCCCCACGGACACATCATCATGATACCTTTGAGATGTTCCCTCGTTCATTTCAATGTATTAACATAGTCATTAGAAGGGCTCCTTTGAGCAAATAAACAGAGAAAGTACTACTTTCACCACGCAGCAGGACAACTCTATGAGAAAGGAAAGCAACGGTCTCAGGTGTGCGTTGAAAGCTTCACAGGAACATTACCTGTGTGGATTACGTTGTGTTTGCGATGTTCACTTATCGTCACCAACTCTCTCTGTTAAGCTACGACACTTACACCTCTGAAAGTTTAAAATATATGGAGTTATCCTTTGAATGTAACTTTTTTAAGGGTGAAGTTTATCCATCAGGCTAACATAATCCAAATGCAATTTTGTTTTGCGGCTGTGTACACAGTAATAAATTACCTGCTAATGGTCTGCACAGAAAATCTCCTGTCTGCTGCACTGCGGAAAGTAGGAGGAGAAAAAAAACGTCAAAAGTCCATTTACGTTCCTAGTAACTAATGATTATGACTGTTTGTTTAGACCACTATGTTTCACTATATGGATACAATTATATGGGAAACCAAGCGTGAAAGTTGCTATCAATGGAGTATTGAATGGAGCCCATTATGAGGTGCCCAATACAATATTTTCTACTTAAGGGTTAGTCCAACACGCTAGTCTTTATTGTCAGCGACATTTTAAAACATGGAAAATTACATTTTTATGAGTTCAACCGGTTTTAGCTTTGATGTGCAAAGCCATTTGCGATGTTTATGAATGATAGCAAGTTTTTATCGGTTCAAATGATTCATTACGTTGAAATATGCGTGTTAACCTTCGCAGTTAACTTAATTTTTATCGTTACTATTACTATAAACTAAAGTAGTAATCTCGACGAGTGTTGCTACATACTTGGAATAATTTATATTTATTTGTAATAGTAGTAATAATCAAAGTATCGATCGATGTAATTGAAAATATTTGTGATTTGAAGTACTACAAAAGTTGCCTGATCCCGGAACAACCACTTAACAAATTTGCTATAAACTTGAGTATGAACACCAGTTCAAATATTAAATCTCTGCGAATTCATACGTTGCCAGAGTCTAGAGTTCAACTAGTTTGATGGCTGTACATCAAAATCGTTGAGACGCAAACGAAGAATTCATGATATTTATCATGATAATAGTGGAACTGGATGATATTCTCATTACCAGTTTTTTATACTCCCAGCACTTTACACATTAAAGCCCACAATGTATTGACACTTCAAAAACCACGAATGATTCAAGCACAGATTTCAATCGAGAAATGCAATGCACTGCTGACTGTCAAATTAAAGCAAGCGTCATTCAATAAAAAATATTTGCTTATGGACTTACATCTGGGATTTTCAACTGCATAATAAGTACTTGAAACATCCATTTTTTTATTTGACCAAAGCTTCCAGTTTTTTGCAGAGATTTGTTTTTGTATGCTCGGCATTCACGAGATATTATCATTTATCATGATAGGTGCTGGCAAATATAAAACTGCTCACGGCGCTTTGCGCTTGATTGGAATGTAGTGAATGTTAAAATAATGTTTAGTTCAATTATCGTTTCAGATCAGATGAGATATTTACCATTACAAAAGAACAATAGAAATACAGTGTGTACTGTACATAACACTAGAGCGCACGCCTGGCAACTAAGTAACAAACACAAATTTATTATCTGTACCGCCACAATACAAAAATATATAATTGCTTGTTATGACTGTTACTTAACGACTTTTTATCTGGTGCCCTTCTCAAACGCCTTTGGCGTTAGCGCAAATTGTACAGCTAAATTTGTGTATCAGATTGGCAGGTAAATATCCAGTGTTAATCCATCTCCATGTTTTGTAAATCGTAAACATCCAAAAATAGCTTAATAGCTGTTAGTCCCAGAAGTTCTCGTAATACAAATATTTTTACATTTCTCTATGTTTACAGCTTGTGTTATATATGGAAAACCGTAAATAATCATTAAATTTTAGCAGGTCCTTATTCCTTATGGTGGATATAATTCATTCATGAGTGTTTCGGTACCAACAACCTACACACAATGAAAGTTTGTTGAAGCCCTCTTCTAGTTCATGCTCACAGTCCAGTCAATATCTACGTCAATCGATATCACTGTACATTTTTGTAATGTTTTCCTCCGTGTTACGTGATTTGTCAAATGAATGTACATGTATTATGCATGTTTCTCCTATTTTAACATTCAACGCACTTTTTTCCTCATTCATTGCTTTTTTCCATTCATACATATTGCATTATTCTCATTTCACACCAAATCCTCTCTCTGATACATTTCAAATTGATGGTAATAGTATATTATGTATACGGTTTTCAAAGAAATAGAAGTGAACTGTGTGGCATGAAGACCATGACCATATTTGTCTGTCACTGGCCTGGTAACACCAGAGAAAGGAATAATTTATAAGAGAAAAATTGTCGTGCACGACTAACTTTAAGTACTACATTTTTCCGTTTTTTTTTCTACTTTCCGCTAAAAAACCCTCGTAAGGACACCATTACATAATAAACCCAAAGCGGTTAAGCAGCATGGACCTAATAAAAACACACATTGGTGGCAACTCAAAATTTCTCTTATAAAATTGTATTTCATTCATACATCACAAGCTACAAGTTGAAACACTCCATTAGCACAAAAAACCGAATTCGTTGCGGTGAAAAAAAAATCTCTCACAGATTTCCACTATTGTGTTATCGCAATGCAACCGCTGTTGCTATTAGCATTTGTAAAGCGCAGTGCAAAAAAAATGAAAAACTGGTAGAGAGCTCATAGGAGAGAGACAGTGTGAAAAAGAGAACTTCTCGTTTTATATTTTGATTGTACAAAACCCCACCAGGCCAAAGCGTTTTTGCTGTTCTCTGTGAAAAAAATGAGTGTGTGATGCCTACTTTTTTCCCCTGGTTTTCGTAGTCGTGTGATGGCTGGGATGACGATGGCTATAGTAAAGTGTTTGGAATATTGAGCACCTTGCTCAGTTCCAACTGAGACGCTTTGTCCGAAACAACGCAAAGTTTGTACGAAAATGCTCATCACGAGCCTATCACAGAGAGCGTAGAAGTTGCTTGGTTTTTTTGTTTACACACCCTTTACTATCTACTCGACAACTATAAATTTCATACTCTCATCTCTCTATCAGTCAACTATACTCATTTTTGTCGTATGAATGCCACTTTTCAGTTTTTTTATACAATTTACTTTTTTTTCTTACCNTACTCTCATCTCTCTATCAGTCAACTATACTCATTTTTGTCGTATGAATGCCACTTTTCAGTTTTTTTATACAATTTACTTTTTTTTCTTACCAGGATTTTTAAAAAATATAAATGATACCTGTATAAAAGAAATAATATTCAGACAGACATGAAGTTCCAGTCAAGGTGATTTATTTCAGGCACTTTTTTTTATCCGTCGTTTATTCTGCGGAATAATATGCCAGGACGAAACTCATTCTCAAATAAATTCTCAACGAATGTTCAAGGAGAACGTAAGAATTCAATTTTGAAAGGAGAGTAATTTATTATTTATTTTGGGTTTGTATGAAACGTGATGTTTTTTACTGACTCTGTTGTTTCCCTGCAACACTCGTGAACTGAGCTCCGTATATATATTTTTTAAATGTATGAAGTTTACTCGCAATGAATCAAGTTTATAACAAGTTATGGGGTAATGTGCGTCAGTGGCTAGAAACCGTTGATTTCATAGGAAACCTGGAAAATTACATAAATTGTGCGTGACGCGTGATATTGTTTTGTGGATATTTTTATTTGGTTTCTCGACGTGTTTATTGTGTTGAATTCAGAGACATTTCCCAGAGATAATTAAATGGTGGAGGGGTCTGCAATAAAAAATGAAATGTCAGGCCAATCACTACCAGCGACGGTTAGGAGTTCATATGGAGGGGATGTGCGGGGAGCGAGTGAGTATGATGACACACCAGGTGGAATTTTTGGCCATAGTCAGTGGCAGGCGGATGACGATCGGAAGCATCACAGTATAGATCATTTGTATGGAACTTTAGACTCATCAGAGGAAGCATCTCGTCTGCAAGATGAATGGGATAATTACAGAGGAGCTGCCCCCATAAATAATCTTTCTAGTCTGTTTGGTCCTGAAAGAACTGGTGGTGTAGCAAGTAGTGATGGTTTTTCCCCATGGGGATTTCATAGCAATGGGACTAGTTCCATCCCCACGTCGTACTTTGCAGACTATTCGACAACAACGACAATCCCTGTAAATCTCGATAATGAAAATGGCCAAGCCTCTGACTGGACTACATGGGTGCTGGTTGCCATATTTACTAGTTTAATTATAGTAACTATAGTCGGTAATGTGCTAGTGTGTCTCTCTGTGATTCTTGTGAGGAAACTAAGAAAGCCTACAAATTACTTGCTCGTTTCGCTCGCCATTTCGGATCTATTTGTAGCCATTTTTGTAATGCCGTTTGCTGTATTTTTCGAAGTGTATGGAGGAACATGGCCGTTTAATAATGCACTCTGTGACCTATGGGTTTCGGGTAAGTTTGACTAATACACAAAAAATACGCTGACAATGTTAAGCCTAACAAATGCGAGCTCTTAAAGTACGTCACGCAAACGTTTATTAAAGACTTGTCAAGTTCACTTTCATAGAAAAGTGTTGAATGCTTCTTTCATATTTCACTCTCCATCGGCCCTTTTTTTTGTCTAATCTATAGCTTCCAACAAAAAGTGTTTGCACTTCTCTTCTTTTTTTGTCTTCCGTGCTTTTATTGTCTTCCAAGGGTGTTTTTGGAAGTGGGTGCTATGAAAGCCTAAATTGATACATAGCTCACGTTTCTCGTACCGCCTGCTGCATGACTTTGTCGGGTTAATGGTGTCACCCGCAGTAGACACGTAGTCACCAACTTGAAGGTGGTGGTATACCCCATTCTTCTTTGTGGAAGTAAACAACATTTTTATTTTGTCCAAGATAAAGAGATCCCTTTTTTTAAAAAGTCGGTATTTAGTCGAGTGGGTAAATATTTGCGTTTGGTTTTTCAATCTCGAGCAAACGAAACTTGTCTGGGGAAAGTAAATCTTGTACGGGAAGGAAAATGTGTTTAAGTGGTTTCGATAGATTTTTTTCGCTGTTAACCAAGCATAATTTGATGCTTGGAATACTAATGTAAAACAAATCGATTAAGAAAGTAGACTCGTTGAAATAAAGTCTGTTTTCTTTTAGTTTGGAGCTTAGTGATCTCTTATGAAAAATGATCTTCTAGTGGTGTCTTTGTTTGAAAAAGGGAAATTGGTGAAAGCGTAAAATGTAGGTTTGTTTGGGCGCTTAACCAATGATATCTTTGTCTATTTTCTGAAAGATCTGATAAAACTTTCTTTTTCTCTTTTTTTTTCTTAAAAAACTATGTGGCTTTGCATAAAAGACTGCATAATTTTTTTTTCTCTGAAGAATATGTCTAAACTGCCGGCAGGAAGGAATACCATTTATGCTGACTCGGCTATGGCAGGTGTTCAATCTAGAAGTTAGTTTTTCATCTGGGGAGAAATTTCGTTGAGGGAAAAACGAAGAAAATAAGATTGAAACTTGGGAACTCGTTTTATACTTAAAAATCAAGAAAAAAAAAGATTTTTCAAGAGAAGTAAAAGGTTCAACAAGAACTTATCAAATTGAATGGGTTTCAGTTACAGAGCAGAGAAAAAATGAACCAATTTGTCTGCGTGAAAAATGTTGAAATGTTCAATTTCCTTGGCAAATAGAAAAAAGAAGTGTGAAATCTTTACATATTTATGAAATTTAGCAATTTCCCTCTGAAATTAGAATAGATTTTTGCATAAGAATAGAAAATATGGTTGCCTACATCCTCTTTTAGGAGCTAACTAGAAAAGCTTATGACGTAACTGCTAATTTTTTATCCCTCGTGGCTCTTCAATCCAAAAATCAATTCTAACTGCACATAAAAATCGTCTGAAATATCATTAGGGAACATAGCTGCGTGCACTCTAATATAACATTTTGTTGAAATGAGACCAAATGTTGTAAATTGTCTGTCCAGGCGATAAGTACGTACTTACCACAACTAGCACAGTGTGCGGAGTATCTTCATAATGATGAAAGATAATGAACCAAGGTCGTTGTCAGGACGTTCAGTGGAACATCTAACAGTGATGTACATACGGATATCTGATATGGGTAAATGAAAGCACACCCATAAAACTAGTTGGAGCAAGTACAGCCTATGCAAATTATAGACTCTGTGGCTTTTCTTTATGGGCTTTGAAGTACCAAATAGATGGGAATTGTTTCCAATAAGTTGGAATATCTTTCATACTTGTATACGGGTATAAGGGTCAAAAGCCTTTTGGTGCATTCATCATCGGTTTTAATAAACTGGCGAAACCTACAGGAATATTGGTTTTTACTTTTACTACACTAAACTTCCGTAGATTCGCCTTTTGTGAAATATTTCATTATAAAATGTGATATTACAAAGAAAACGCACATCATGTGTAAGTAATATGTATACGCTACATTGAGATGTGTTTAATTATGAACAACCATGTGACATTAGTCTTTTACGGTGTACCCTGAGGAGATTGTCAAAGAGGAGCTGGTTTCACGGGGGTTTATTTCTGAGGACAAAGATAAAGTAACATAAATTTGAAGAAGCCCTTGGTGTGTTCCCATGGTGTGATGTAAGAAAGAATACCATGGGGTTTTTTTTATTAGAAGTCATATTTTCCCATATAAATCCACCATGAGGCAGATGGAAAGAAAATACAGAGTCTTGTGGAAGCAAAGTACTCCGTAGGAATGCTCAATTCCACGGAATATTCATCTTTTCAAGAGAAAGACGAAGGATCTTCGGGGAGGATTATGGAGCTCTCTATTCAAAATGAAGAAGAAGCATTAGAAATAGGAGAGAGAGTGTTGTGGTATGAGCGTAATACAATCAAGAATTCTTATAGAAACTCTCTTGACAAATGTTCCACATTACAAGTTTCGCATAATGGAAACTGAAAATGTCAAAAAATATGTCTACATGAGGTGAACAACAAACCTAAAGTACTTTGCGTAACATCACACATCCTAAATTCCTGCATGTCTCCATGTGATGGAGAAGCATATCATGCTTTCAAGGATGAGTTACATTAAGAAATACCATCATATATATTTTTTCATGGGCTAAAGAATAGCTTTTAGCAATGATGCAAGGAAGAATTAACGATGGTTCCTCATTCCTCACTATATAACTTAAAAAGTATGTTTAAGGGTGCTTTTTTGGGGGGCTCACATTATATAGAGTGTATTTTTATTTATACCATGATCTCACGGATAAAACACCCAGCTTCCGCACTAAAGCCACCATAATCTTTAGAGAGAAATGGGACACACTGTGACGGTGTGACGCTTTACCGGATAACACAGAAATGAATTTTTACCACTTAATTTTTCCAAACATGCTGATAAAGATTAAGGAGAAAACCGTAAAACCGTTTTCAACTAAATTCCATATGAAAATGAATTAGAA